>PVJI01029256.1:0-15516 GCA_004026765.1 Micronycteris hirsuta
TCTACCTACCATTTATGCTACTTATTCTCTGTACCTTTTCCCCCTCGCTCCCCCTCCCACTCCCCTGTTGATAACCCTCCATATCTTATATAAATCCCTTTAACATTTCATATAATAAAGGCTGGGTGATGATAAACTCCTTGAACTTGATCTTATCTGAGAAGCACTTTATCTGCCCTTCCATTCTAAATGAAAGTTTTGCTGAATAGAGTAATCTTGGATGTAGGTCCTTGCCTTTCATGACTTGGTATACTTCTCTCCATCCCCTTCTTGCCTGAAAGGTCTCTTTTGAGAAATCCACTGACAGTCTTATGGGAACTCCTTTGTAGGTAACTGTCTCCTTTTCTCTTGCTGCTTCTAAGATTCTTTCCTTATTTTTAATTTTGGGTAATGTAATTATGATGTGCCTTGGTGTGTTCCTCTTTGGGTCCAACTTCTTTGGGACTCTCTGAGCTTCCTGGACTTCCTGGAAGTCTATTTCCTTTACCAGCTTGGGAAAGTTCTCCTTCATTATTTGTTCAAATAAGTTTTCAATTTGTTGCTCTTCTTCTCCTTCTGGCACCCCTATGACTCAGATGTTGGAACGTTTAGAGATGTCCTGGAGGTTCCTAAGCCTCTCCTCAGTTTTTTGAATTCTTGTTTCTTCATTCTTTTCTGGTTGAATGTTTTTTTTCTTCCTTGTGGTCCACAGTGTTGATTTGAGTCCCAGTTTCCTTCCCATCCCTATTGGGTCCCTGCACATTTCCCACATTTACTTTAGCATATCCTTCATTTTTTCATCTAATTTGTGACCAAATCCAACCATTTCTGTGAGCATCTTGATTACCAGTGTTTCGAACTGTGCATGTGATAGGTTGGCTATCTCTTTGTGGCTTAGCTGTATTTTTTCTGGAGTTTTGATCAGCTCTTTCTTTGGGTCATTTTTTTTTTCTCTCAGCACGCTTGGTACGTATAAGGGGGCATAGTCTTAGGTGTTCACCAGGGTGGGGTAACTCAAATTGTTGCGTTGCAATGATGTCTGTGGGAAAGGGGTCTGAGAGGGCACAGTGGCGCCTGTTCCACTAGCTACCCACAAGCAAATTGGGCCCTTCTGTTGCTGATTCCCATATGGGCAGGCTTGTTCTAGGACTCTGTGGGTCTCTCCAAGAAATTCCCCTGTGTGGCTGGGAGATCCTCCCACTGCTGCGTCAACCTCCACAGGTGTTTTCAATTGGTGGTCTGAGGTTTTATTTCCCCAAGCTGGGTCCCTGTGCTGCACGGTCTGCTCCTCTACCCAACTTTTTCTCCTGTTTTATCTGCGGGTGAATGTGGGACCATCTGCTCCACTGGCCTTGGTCCTGCTGGGTCCGGGTCCACCAGCCGCAATCCCCACAGACTGTTTCAGCATTGTGCACCTGGCTTCACAAACCGCCGTCTTGCTGTGTGCCTGACTCCACCCTGCTTACTGGTCTGGATGAACGTGTCTTTAACGCTTTGGTTGTAAGACTTCCATAAAGTTCTTTTTTCTGTCAGATCTGGTTGTTTTTGTTTTTAAATTGTTGTTTTCTGAATTTTGGTTGTGTGAGGAGGCACAGCATGTCTACCTATGCCTCCATCTTGGCCGGAAGTCTGCATCTTTTAATGTTTATTCTTTTTACATAGAATCCTGCTCTTGACCTATGAATTCAATAATTTATTAAATCTCTGAGGATATGTATATATATTTTTTAGTGTAACTGACTTTTATTTTATTTCCTTTTATTTCTTTATTGTATTTTTTCCATTAATACTTGTCCCCTTTATGCCCTCTTCCACCTCCACCCACCACCTCCCCCCTGCAATCACCACACTGCTGTCCAAGTCTATGAGTCCTTTTCTTTTTGTGAGATTTTTCCACCCCAAATTCTTCAGAGCTGTCATCCTGCTCTCTATGAATCTGTCTCTATTTTGCTTGTTAGTTTAATTTGTTCATTAGATTCCACATATGAGTGAAATCAAATGTAATTGTCTTTCTCTGACTGGCTAATTTTACTTAGCATGTTCTCCTGGTTGATCCATACTATTGTAAAGGGTAAAATTTTCTTCTTTTTTACAGCTGAATGGTGTTCCATTGTGTAAATTTACCATAGTTGTTTTATCCACTCATTACTGATGGACAGTTGGGCTGTTTCCATATCTTGGCCCTTGTAAATAACGCTACAATGAACAAAGGAATGCTTATATTCTTTCAAATTACTGTTTCTGGTTTCTTTGGATAAATTCCCAGAAGTAGAATCACTGGGAAATAAAGCTGCTTTAATCTGCATTCCCAACAACACTACACCAGTGTTCCCTTTTCTCTACATCCTCCCCAACACTTGTCATTTGTTGATTTATTGATGATAGCCATTCTGACATGCAAGGCGATATCTCATTGTGGTTTTAATTTGTACTTCTCTGGTGATTAGTGACATTGATCATATTTTCATATGTCTATGGGCCATCTGTGTGTCCTCTTTGGAGAAGGGTCTATTTAGGTCCTTTGCCTATTTTTAAATAGGAATGTTTGGTTTTTTAGTGTTGAGTTTATAGGATCTTTATATTTTTGGATATTAACCCCTTATCAGATGGATCAGTGAGATTAGTTCTCCCGATCTGTGGGTTGTCTTTATATTTTGTTGATGATTTTCTTTGCTGTGCAAAAACTTTTCAGTTTGATGTAGTCCAATTTGTTTATTTTTCTCTTGTTTCCTTTCCCTAAGGAGATATATCAGAGAAAATATTACTGTGAGCATTGTGTGAGTTTTTACTGTTTATGTTTCTTTCTAGGACTTTTTTATGAGTTAGAGTCTAACATGTAAGTCTTTAATCCATTTAGAGTTAATTGTTGTGTATGGTGTAAGAAGGTGATCTAGTTTCATTTCTTTGCACTTATCTGTCCAATTTTCCCAACACCATTTATTGAATAAGCAATCTGTAGCCCATTGTATTTTTTTTCTCTGGCAAAAAATATTAATTGGCTATAAAGGTGTGGGTTTATTTCTGGACTCTCTGTTCCATTGATTTATGTGTCTGTTTTATGCCAGTACCATTCTGTTTTGATTACTGTGGTATTAGTATAGTTTCATATTTGGTAGCATTATTCCTCCAAACTTGTTCTTCTTTCTCAAGATCACTGTTGCTATTCAGGATCTATTGTGACTCCATATACATTTTTGAAATATTTGTTCTAGTTCAGTAAAAGACACCATTGGTATCTTGATAGCAATTGCATTGAATCTATAGATTGCTTTGGGTAGTATGGATGTTTTAATGATGTTACTTCTTCCTATCCATGAACATGGTATGTGCTTCCACTTATTTGTATCTTCTTCAATTTCTTTCTCCAGTGTCTTATAATTTTCTGAGTGCAGGTTTTTTAAAACCTTGCTTAAATTTATTCCTAGGTATTTTATTAATTTTGAAACAATTTTAATGTGATTGTTTTCTTAATTTCCCTTTCTGGAGTTCATTATTGGCATATAAAATATAATTGATTTCTGAGTATTAGTTTTGTATTCTGATACTGCACTGAATTCATTTTAAGTTCTAGTAGTTTCTCAGTGAAAACTTCAGGGTTCTCTATGTACAGTATCATGTCATCTGCAAATAATGACAGTTTTACTTCTTCCTTTCCAATTTGGATGCTTTTTATTTCTTCCTCTTGTCTGATGACTGCTGTGACTGGCACTTCCAGTACTGTGTTGAATAAGAGAGGTGAAAGTTGACATCCCTATCTTCTTTCTGATCTTAAAGGAAATGTTTTTAGTTTTTTCCTGATGAGTATGGTGCTGGCAGTGGGTTTGTCATGTATGGTCTTTATTATGTTTAGTTATGATCCCTCTATTCCCACTTTACTGAGCATTTTTATCATAAATGGGTGCTGGATTTTATCAAATGCTTTCTCTGCATCTATTTATATGATCATGTTGTTTTGATCCTTGATTATGTTTTTGTGGTGTATCACATTTTTTGATTTGTGAATGTTGTACCAACTTTGCATCCCTGGAACAAAACCCACTTGATCATGATGTATGATCTTTTTGATGCATTGCCATATTTGATTTGCTAATATTTTGTTGAGGACTTTAGCACCTATGTTCATCAGGGATATTGTCCAATAATTCTCTTTTTCTTGTAGTACCTTTATCTGATTTTGGAATTAGGATAATGCTCGCCTCATAAAATGAATTTGGGAGCCTTCCCTCCTCTTGAATTTTATAAAATAGTTTGAGAAAGACAGATATTAGTTCTTCTCAGAATGTTTGGTAAAATTCATGTATGAATCCATCCAGTCCAGGGCTTTTATTTTTTGGAAGTTTGATGATTCCTGCTTCAATTTCACTAGCTGTAATCTGTCTACTCAGTTTCTTTGATTCTTCCTGATTTAGCCCCGAACAGAGGTTTGTACATTTCTAGGAATGTATCAATTTCACTCAGGTTGTCTAATTTGTTGGAATATAGTTTTTTTGTAATATTTTCTTACAGTCTTTTGTATTTCTTTGGTATCAGTTGTTATTTATCCTCTTTTATTTCTGATTTTATTTATTTGGATATTGTCACTTTGTTTCCTGTTAAGTCTGGTTAAAGATTTGTCAATCTTGTTTATATTTTCAGAGAGCAAGCTCTTGGATTCATTGATCTTATGTATTGTTTTAATAGAATCAATTTCATTTATTTCTGCTCTGATCTTTATTATTTCCTCTTTCTACTCACTTTGGGCTTTGTTTGTTGCTCATTTTCAGTTTCCTTGAAGTGTAAAATTAGATTGTTTATTTGATGTTTTCTTGTTTCTTGAGATAGACCTGTAAAGCTATGAATTTTCCTCTTCAGACTGCTTTCCCTGTGTTCCACTGATTTTGAGTCATTGTACTCTCATTTTTATTTGTTTCAAGGCATCTTTTGATTTCTTCCTTGATCTTATTGTTGACCCATTTATTGCTTAATAATACGTTGTTTAGTTTCCATGACTTTATGTACTTTTTAATTTTCTCCTTGTGATTGAATTCTAATTTCATAGTATTATGGTCTGAGAAGATGCATGATAAGATTTCAATATCCTTGAATTGAGACTTGTTTTGTGTCCTTGTTACTGGAAATTATCTCACACCAGCACAAATAGAGTGGCGGGGTACGGCCCTTTATTACGCGTGGGCTCAGAGGAGAGATTCCAACTCCAAATTCTGAGCCCTGAACAAAGGAGAGGTAGTCTGTTATATACGTACAGGCAGGGGTGGGAAACTACGTGGCAAAAGCGGATTACAGGAGCCAGGAGCGGAAGTTAGGTTAGCTACCTTATTTGGGAGACAAAGAACAGAGCACAGAGGCTTGGGATGAAGGTTACAGAGTACAAGAACATTCAGAGATAAAACCCGGAGGTTGTACGTCATTCGTCTCCCCCCACCCCCGCTTTTGCAGGCGGGAGGTGTTTCTGCAGTTCAGCAGCATGGAGGTTGCCTGTAACATTCCCCCCTTTGATGCTAAACAGCACTGGTGTCTGTTCTAGCATCACTGTCATAGTCCACATATTCAACCTCTGACTGAGTTGGCTGCAATCTCCAGTAGTGGTGTCTCTGGAGAGAAAGGATCTTGGCAGTAACCATTTGGGTCACTGCGGCTTCTATTTGTTGCACTACCGTGCGCAGCAAGCAGGGTCCAGTAGAGAGTCCGTTGCACTGAAAGAAAGTTCCCGGTGGACTGGTGATGATCTGGAGGATGGCAGCGTCTGATTGGAGGAACCGGGTGGTCTGTAGCACTCCCACGCTCTGGTGGACGGGTCCTGGAACGAGGGAACACCTTGGAGAGAAAAGGGTGCTGGGATCCGGGTCTGGGAAACAGCAAAAGGTTGCTGAAGTGGAACCGCAGTCAGTGGTGGCATAAGGCTGCTCTAGGGCTGTCCTCGTGGCAATCCACAGGCACAGTAGTATCCATCTCGAGATGCTACTCTGCGACCTTCCAAGTGTCCCGTCTTCTAGTCGTTGGGCTGGATTGTTGATTGATCACAGCCTTCCTTTCAGTTCCCAATGTCCTCTGTCCCTGGCTTATTCAGAAACCCAGGTACCAAACTTCCTTTTGACGAATCTGGGCCTTCCTTTTTGAACACCTGGTAGCCTCTGGATTCCAGGAGTCAGAGCAGGGTCCGTGTCTCTTCCCGGCACTCGTGGTTTCCTGGCCCTGCCAACAGCAAATCGTCCACATACTGGAGTAAAACAAGGCCGGGATGCTGCTCTGAGAATGGTTTCAGGTTCTGGCTAACACTTCACTGAATATAGTGGAGGAGTTCTCAAACCCAGTCAATTGGGTCTTGGTGCCAGTGTGGGGGGGTTCTCCATTCAAATGTAAATATTGGCTGACTTACAGGGTCCAGAGGTATACAAAAGAAAGCGTCCTTTAAGTCCAGACAGGTAAAATGCGAGGCAGTCGGGGGCAGTTGGCTTAGTAGCATGTAGGGGTTGGGCACCGATTGCCACTAGGAGTGGTCTTCAGTGGGGGAGCTGACGCTCCCTAGTCTTTGGTGAATGTCTTTCAGCTTACTGATTTTTTTTTTTTCCGAGCCCTCACCGGGCCAACATTACTCTTATTAATATAGAAACAGTATTTTTCCTGGAGGAAAAGACAGGTTCTCCCCTTTGCCTAGTTTAGGGTACCGTAGGAGAAGTAGAAGCCCATGATTCACGCAGATCTACAGTTCTCACACTATCCGCTGTGTCGCTACCACGATCTCTAGTCAATCTAAAACTATGTGGCACCATTTATGGCTCACCAGCAAGAGTCCTTTTATCCCTTTTCTTCCGGGCAAAGTCTCTCCTGCTTCCTAGTCCGCATGGCAAAGGAAGATACTCAAAGCTACGTGGTCCTGCCTCCATCTCTCAGGCTTAGGGGTCCCTACTTCTCCAAAGCCTTGTGGTCTAAGAGAGCTTCCCGCAGCATCTCTCCTGCATTCCTCTGGACCGCTAAGAGAGAGCTCTTCATTGCTGCCACATCTTGTCTCCCAGCTTTCTAAGCTGCGTGGTAAAGGGAGTCCCGAAACCTCAAGGGTCCCCCTCTTGCCAAAAAGCAGTGTGTCCTTTTCTTCCTAGTCATATCCTGTGACCCAGTCACTTCTAACTCCCTTTTCAAAGCATGGCTACTGCTATAGTAGTCAAAGGTTGTATTGATATGTCAAATGACTATGCTAGAGGTTAGCTGCAGAGCTACTTCTGCTATATAAAACAGCCCTGAATGGCCCTGCTCTGTGTCCTATTGCCCTCTCAGTTCGGACTTGTGGGGTGAGGACACTCTATATACATTTCTAATATTTTCTGGATACTTTGAGTTCTGGACCCTATTGCAAATCCTTGTTCCCTTCCCCCCTTGGCTGCACCCCGTTATGATTCTTCCTTTTAGATTAAACCTCTTTATGATCTTATAAAGGACAATGGACGAAGGTCTCATCTTCTTGTAACTGCTTCCTGCTGGACATGGATGTCGTCCTACCTACCCAAGGGTCAGGGGTTTCCTGAATGGTGGGTGCAGTGCAAGGGGAGTCCTTCCTGCAAGAGAAGGACCTTACAGAATCCAGGTCAGGCAGCTGTCACCGGGAAGTTGCAGGCTTGGTGTCCAAAGGCTGGCATTACTGGATGGCTGGCATCCTAGTCGTATTCTGGAGATGACAGATTTGGCAAGAGAGTTGGAAGCACAATTAAATCATAACTACTACATGTCGGAGACAGGGACTCAGGTAAAGAATGGCTTATCTGGAAGAAGGTGTACATGACATACTACACCTATTCAAAGCCCTTGCGGCCTACTATATTTTAACTCAGGCAGAGGGAAATATATCCCTCCTTCTAGATATCTATGCCCCTTCTGTTCAAGCTATTAGGACAGAAAAGGGAAAATCAGCTCTAAAGTGACATTTATGGACAGCCCGAACTCTTTGCCGACTTAACCACTTAGTCCAGGGAACCCCAAACCATTGAGTCTCAGGGGGCTGTGAAGGTGGGCTCCTTAAGTGAGCCCTATGACAACAAAAGAACACACAGGTTAATTTACACAACAATCCCTTAACCAGTCTCTGTGCCTGTGAGACTGCCTTTTGGGAAGACTTTCAGTTGCAAGATCCTTGCTGCACTGACATTTAACAGTAGCAATTTGACAGGTCCTTTGCACCTGTAAATTGAACATCTTTGGTGATATTACAAACCCAAATTTTAACTTTCAAATGGAAAACGTACCTTCAAGACAGTTGGCTGAGCCATTCTTACGTCTAATACTGAGCATTTTGATTTTCCTTGAACTACAATTTTCTCCCTAAGATCACCCTCATTGTTCTTAAAGGGACTACTTTGAGTCCAGCTTTTAATTTTGACTATTTATTTGCATAAACACATCAAGAACCAAGAACAGCTTAGATCACCCATGATCTATAAATCCACTTTGCTGGAACTCACAGAGGGAGCCTTTAGATTGACTTCTCAGTCCGCCACTCAGGGCACAGAAGCAGAGCCACACATCTGCCACTTGGCTTCACCTGTACCAGTTGCTTCACTCAAATCTTTGAGGCTTCCATTGTGCCTACAGGTTCCTTTTCAGTCATCTTTCAGGAAAGCAACCTTCGTTCCTTCCCTGGAAAGACTACCAGGAATCGCACAACCAACCAAAGTACCAGGCTTCTTCTCGTGGGCTTTTGCTAGTTTGCAAGTCAATCCCAGTCCCTCAGGGCTTTCTGGTAATGACCAGAACACAGACATTCCTTATTCAGGCGTGACATACCAGTCAAAGTCTTGGTTAATAAAAATGCTATTAATGACTTGTCTTAATGGATTTATGCAAAGCAACTTTATGTCCTCATTCACTCCTTCAGAATGCCAAATTCTGGAGGGATCAGGTAGGGAGAAAATTACTGAGTGCAAAGGAAATACTTTTCCCTTCTGATATTTACTAAGATGGCATCTTTATGTCTTATACTTTTACAACTTTTACAGACCTCTTGTAACATTAATAAACCTTCTGTCTACATATCAGGCATTTTCCTTTGTTCACTTTTCTACAGAGTATGAAGTTTTAACCTTTTCCGGAATCCTTAATTTTCTTTTCAAAGCAGATTCAGAGCAAAATCCAAAACACAGACAGATTTCCGCAAGAACAGTACACAGGTAGAGGTATTCTCTTGCACCAGTGCATTCACTGGTCCTCCGCAGAGACATGCTCTCTCAGGCCTGGTCTCTTGGCAGAGACATGCCCCTTTGCCTTAGGCTGAAACACTCATCAGCCCCAAATGACCCTTCCTTGGTCCCGAGCGGCAAAGGCATTCTCCCCAACCGGTTCAGGTTACCTACACTAAGTCTTCAGGTGTCCTTACTAGATCTGAAGGTGCAGAGGATTTCTGATCAGAAACCAAAGCAGATTGAAACCACATTCCCATAAAACCAGAAAACAAGTGATTGAGGTTCCTTTCCTCCTGCGAGGCAAAAGTTAGAAATATTCAAACATGTTTTGCAAAATATACCCAAATATTTCCATCCTATTTGAAGGGGATAAGCTGTCCATGACAAGGGATTAAACAAGAGGTACAGAATAGAAAATAAGTCATTGTTTTCTAAAGAGGACTTTTAGATCTTCCTCTGGTTCTTTCTTTACTCTGGTGTGATGAGTCCAAGGTGGCATCTTCACCAGCTCCACCACGGTGGGGTGGGGAGCAGTATGTCCCAAGGTCCAGTCCGCTTTCCTCCTAGTTGGCTTTCTGGAGATGCTGTCACCCAAATCTTGGGTAGCATCTAGTCTGTAGGCCCAAAGAAATGCAGAAAACCTGTGGGAGAGAAATCTCTAGTACAAGGAATATTATTTATTACTGCTAAAGTCTAACTCAAATGTTGTACACTTTTTTTTATCTTTAGTTTTCATTTCCTTCTCTTTTATATATATTTCCTACCCTAATTGTGACCTGAAATGGCCACCTGTACACAATTTCATAGGGACTCAACTGAATCCCACTTCAAGGAGCTACCAATAGACAAAGCTTGATCTCAATGAAGATGAGTTTCTTGACACAGTTTGGCCCTAATTTTCTTTAAGGTGTGATTCCTCTTCTTTACCTCCCCAGAAGCCTGGGGTCTCCATGCCATGTGGAATCTTCACTTGATTCCCAAAATTTACTAACCTCCTGTGCAATTTCTCAAATAAAAACAGGTCTGTTATTACTCTGGATGCCACCAGGGAGGCCAAAGTGAGGGGTTATTTCCTTCAGTAAAAGTTTCACTGCCTCTGAAACTTTCTTTCCCTTCTAAGGGGTTGTTTTCCAGCACACAATATATTCAGCAATTTAATTTCCTATAGTTCTAGAAATTTCAGGACCTGCGAGCCACAGTTTGACATAAGTGGTTAATAAGTTTCTTCCACAGTGTGTGGCCTCATGCAAATGCTTCATGACTGGCTCGCACGCAAGTTTACTGAAGCAAAAAAACAAAAACCAAACTGAGACACAGACAGCGGTTTCTATAGCTCTTCTGTCTTCTCTCCTCAGATAAGGTGTAACAAGGAGGCCCAGTGTGCTAAGCTTGGCTGGTTTCCCAGGCCGAAGCAAGGCCACTGGGGCTGATTTATGGCAGTTAATTTTAGCACACTGAGCAGTTAAGCAAAAACTATAACATACAAAGAACTTCTTTCTTATTCTTTTTCTGTCTGCTATTTAGCTATATTCAGCTTCCTTTGTCTACATAACTGCTTTTACTTTGCACTTTGCCAGTTCCAAGATGGCGGAACTCTCACATGGTCCCTTATCTAAGATGAACACTCAGGCAGGCTCAGCTCACCGAGCCCAGGGGCCTGCCCAAAGGACCCTGGAAGCTCTAAACCCCAGGAGGGGGGCTAGCAATCATGAGCCTTATCAGCTAGCACGCAGCCGGAGAGAAAAAGGGTAGCCGGTCACGCTCCAGGAGCCCATCATCCCCCCGGGTCCTGCTCCGAAGTGCACCCCCCCTTCCCCCGTGCAGCCGGGCCGGTGCTCTCTATCCCTGAGGCACGCCTCCGCCCGCTGCCCAGGCGCTTGGCCCCCCTTTCCTCGGCTTCAGCCACCGCGGAAATCTCCCCAGCGCCTGCCATGCAGCCGGCAGCCACGCTGGCTACCAGGGCGTGCCCCGGTGGGAGTCACAGTCCAGAGCCCGGCCTGCAGGAGCTGTGCCCCCTGCGCGCCCCCGCGGCTCCTACCACAGTTATTTGCTGCTTTTATTTTTCCCCTGTAGACTCCAGCCACCCCCCTGCAGATTTTACTAGGGGACTGGAGCTTTCAACACCTAAAAGTTATTTGTAAAGCATGTTGAGCTCTCTGGAGGATGGACATTAAAGTTACATTGTTTATCTGTTTATCTTTGGGTTAGGCACTCACCGTGCTGTCTTATAACAAAAGAACTTTTTGAGTAGGAGTCTCATTTAACTTGGTCCTGAGAGTTGCAACTCTTACAACATGCTGTCCGAACAGATTCTTAATTACACAGTTCCACACTGAACATTTTAAATTTTTAATTTATTTATTTTTATTTTTTAGAGAGAGGGGAAGGGAGGGAGACAGAGGGGGAGAAACAGGAATGTATGGTTGCCTCTCACATGGCCCTAACTGGGGACCTGGCCCGCAACCCAGGCATGTGCCCTGACTGGGAATCGAACTGGGACCCTTTGGTTCCCAGCCCCCGCTCAATTCACTGAGCTACACCAGCCCAGCCTGAACATTTTAAACAATCACATCACTTTGAAGTTTCTTGGCGACAGTGCAGCCTCTGGGAGCCTCCCATGCTCCCTCTCTTACAGCACAGACAAACAGAGGAACACAGACACATTTACACTCACACAATCCTGTCCCTCCCAAATTAGGGCCGGATGTTCCGAGCCCAATGTATTTGGCCTGGAACTACTGAGTAACTGGGTTAACGGCTGATCAAACCCCCAGTTCCGATTCGGGTTCTGGTCCCATGGGCACTTACCGGGTGGGCGCCTTCAGATGTTCGTAGCCCGTCTCTCCCCCTCTTGTCTGGGTCTTAGAACTGCCTGGGACCTGGCTCGGCCTCCCCCTCCTCGAGGAGTAGCCCGGAATCACCGGGGTTGTGCACCTCCCCTCCAAGACAGGGTCCCAGCCGCGGTTTCGCCTGTCTTCACCGGAGGCCCAAGATGGCCTGTTCGCGTGAGTGGGTTCCCGGTCAGGGAACCAAATGTTACCGGAAATTATCTCACACCAGCACAAAGAGAGTGGCAGGGTACGACCCTTTATTACGTGTGGGCTCAGAGGAGAGATTCCAACTCCAAATTCTGAGCCCCGAACAAAGGAGAGGTAGTCTGTTATATACGTACAGGCAGGGGTGGGAAACTACGTGGCAAAAGCGGATTACAGGAGCCAGGAGCGGAAGTTAGGTTAGCTAACTTATTTGGGAGACAAAGAACAGAGCACAGAGGCTTGGGATGAAGGTTACAGAGTACAAGAACATTCAGAGATAAAACCCAGAGGTTGTACGTCATTCGCCCCTCCTCCTTTTGCAGGCGGGAGGTGTTTCTGCGGTTCAGCAGCATGGAGGTTGCCTGTAACATCCTAACATATGGTCTATCCTAGAGAACCTTCCCTGTACACCTGCAAAGAATATATATTCTGCTGCTTTGGGGTGAAATGCTCTGAAGATATCAATTAAAGACATTTGATCTAGTGTGTCATTTAAAGCCACTGTCTCCTTACTGATTTTCTGTTGGGAAGATGTACCATTGAAGTCAATGGGGTGTTAAAATTCCCTACTATGACCATATTTCTGTTAGTCTCTTGCTTTATGTCCATCAAGATTTGCTTTACATGTTTAGATGCTCCTACGTTGGGTGCCTAAATGTTTACTAGGGTTATGTCCTCTCATTGGATTTATTCCTTTATATTTGTATATTTATCTTTAGAGAAAGGAGAAAGAAACAAGAAAGAAAAGGAGAGAAGCATCTATGTGTGAGAGAAACATCAATAGTTTGCCTCTCACATACCTGTAACCAGGGATCTGGCCTGCAACAAACACATGGCCTGATGAAAATCAAACAGGCGACCCTCAGTTTGCATGATGATGTCCAACCCACTGAACCATACCAGTCAGAGCTAGCCTTGTTTTTAAAGCCAATTTTGTTGGATGTAAGTACTGTTACTCCAGCTTTTTTTCCTATGCCATTTGCATGAAATATTATTTTTTATCCCTTTACTTTAAGTCTGTGTGTATCTTTCTTTCTGAGGTGGGTCTTTTGTATGTGGGTCTTATTTTCTTATCCATTCAGCTACCCTATGTCCTTTGATTGGAGCACTTAACTCATTTACATTTAAAGTGATTATTGATATGTATTTATTGTCATTTTTATTTTTTTTAAAGATTTTATTTATTTATTTTTAGTCAGGAGGGAGGGAAGAGAGAAAGATAGGGAGAGAAACATCAATGTGTGGTTGCCTCTGATGTGGCCCCCATTGGGGACCTGGCCTGCAACCCAGGCATGTGCACTGACTGGGAATTGAACCGTCGACCCTTTGGTTCGTAGCCTGCGCTCAAGCCACTGAGCTACACCAGCCAGGGTTTATTGTCATTTTATTTTTTAAATTTTTCCTCTGTTTTGTGCTTTCATTATTTTTTATACTGTTTTATTGTTTTTGTTGTTATAGTTGTCCCAATTTCCCCCCCTTTGTCCCTCTCCCCTGATCCAGCCTCCCACTTCCATAACCAGTCCTCACAGCATTGTCTATTTCCATGGTCCTTCATATATGTTATTTGACTAAAATCTTCACCTTCATTCAAGCAGTCCCTATGATCTTCCTCCCCTTACCGCTGTCAGTCAATACAATGATTTTATACCTCAGGTTCACTTTTGCTTATTGCTTTATTTTCTTCATTAGATTCCTCTTATAAGTGAGATCATATGGTATTCTTTTACTATTGGCATATTTCACTTAGCATAATAGTCTCCACCTTTATCCATGCTGTCACAAAAGGTAGGAATTCCTTCTTTTTTCTGCTGCATAGTATTCCATTGTGTAAATGTACCACAGTTTTTTAATCCACTCAAGTACTGATGAGCACTTAGACTGTTTCCAAGGCTTGGCTATTGTAAATAGCACTGCTATGAACATAGGGGTGCATCAATTCTTTTGAATTGCTGTTTTGGGATTCTTAGGGTATATTCCCAGAAGTAGAATTGCTGGGTCAAAAGGTAGTTCCACTTTTAAAATTTTGAGGAAATTCTGTACTGTTTTCCGCAGTGCCTGCACCATTCTGTATCCCTACCAATAATGCACTAGTGTTTCCTTTTCTCAACATCCTTGCCAGCATTTGTTTATTTATTAATATTAGCCATTTTGTCAGGTGTCAGATGATTTTATTTTGCATCTCTCTGATGGCAAGTGATGTTGAGCTTTTTTTTTTTCATATATCTATGGGCCATCTGTATGTCCTCCTTGGAGAAGTGTCTATTCAGGTCCATTGCTTATTTTTTAATTGGATTGTTTGTCATCCTGTTGTTAATAGAAATTTTTTATATATATTGGAGATTAAAAACTTCTCAGATGTATCATTGGCAAATATGTTCTCCTATACATTCAGTTCTCTTTCTTTTTGATGATGGCTTCTTTAGCTGTGCAGAAGCTTTTTAATTTGATGTAGTCCCAATTGTTTATGTTTTTCCTTTAATTCCCTTGTCCTAGGAGATATATTAGAAAAAATATTGCTGCTTGGAATATCTGAAATTTTACTGCCTATGTTTTCCACTAGGATTTTTATGGTATGATTTATTTTTAAGACTTTCATTCATTTTGGTTTATTCCTGTGTGTGGTAAAAGCTGGTGCTCAACTTTAATTTTTTGACATGTACCAATTCAGTTCTCCAAACACCATTCATTGAAAAGACTATTTTTACTCCGTTTTATGCCTCTGCTCCCTTTGCCAAATATTAATTGACCACAGAGACATTGGTTTATTTCTGGGGTCTCAATTCTGTTCCATTGATCTATGTATTTGTTCTTATGCTAGCACCAGACTGTTTTGATTACAGTAGCCTTCTAGTATAGTTTGATATAACGTATTGTGATCCTTCCTACTTCTTTGGTCGTTCTCAAGAGTGCTGAGGCTATTTGGAGTCTTTTTTGGTTTCATATTTTCTTTTGGAATATTTGCTCTAGATCTGTGAAATATGCCATTGGTATTTAAATAAGAATTGCATTGAATCTATAGATTGCTATGGGTAGTATGGACATTTTAATGATGTTAATTGTTCCAATCCATGAATATGGTATATGCTTCCATTTATTTGTTTCTTTTTTCAATTTTTTTAATAATTGCTTTATTGTTGTTCAATTACAGTTATTTGCAACATTTCCCCTCCCCTCCTCCCTTCCGCTCCAACCCCATCTCCCTCCCCAGCCTCCCTCCTCCACCTTAGTTCTGTCCATGTGTCCTCTACCATGATTCCTGAAAACCCTTCCCCCTATTGTCCCCTCCCCACTCCCCTCTGGCTATTGTTAGACTGTTCTTAATTTCAATGTCTCTG
>PVJI01029257.1:0-15501 GCA_004026765.1 Micronycteris hirsuta
ATAAACAACAAGTTTTTGTGGATCCTTAATAATTTTTAAGAGCATAAAGGAGTTCTGGTACCAAAACATGTGAGCACCACTGGTCCATTTAAACTAAAAACCAGTCAAGCCCTAACATAAACCTGAGGCGCCCTCTGGTGGTAGAAATACATGCCTAAAAATGCGTGTCTGTGTCTGTGAATAGCCACATATAGGTAAGTGTCACGCTGGTTACATATTTTTAGTGTTTTGATTTTACATCATAACATCTTCAATTCATTAAAAGATTGGTGCCAAGAAATGTTTTAACTTTTCACGTCGTATATTTTAATCCTCACATCTATCCTCTAAGATAAATATTATTACCTCGTTTTTGTTTCCTAAACCACTTGTTTTGTTTTTTTAAATATATTTTATTGATTATGCTATTACAGTTGTCCCACTTCCCCCCTTTATTCCCCTCTGCCCTGAACCCTCCCCCCACTATTCCCCACACTTTATTTTTTGTCCATGGGTCCCACCCATAGGTTCTTTGGCTTCTATATTTCCTATACTATTCTTAACCTTCCCCTGTCTGTTTTCTACCTACCGTTTATGCTACTTATTCTCTGTACTTCCCCCCACCCCTACACTCCCCTGTTGATATCCCTCCATGACTTATAGAAATCCCTTTAAAATTTCATATAATAAAGGCTGGGTGATGATGAACTCCTTGAACTTGACCTTATCTGGGAAGCAATTTATCTGCCCTTCCATTCTAAACGAGAGTTTTGCTGGATAGAGTATTCTTGGATGTAGGTCCTTGCCTTTCATGAATTGGTATACTTCTTTCCAGCCCCTTCTTGCCTGAAAGGTCTCTTTTGAGAAATCAGCTGACAGTCTTATGGGGACTTCTTTGTAGGTAACTGTCTTCTTTTCTCTTGCTGCTTCTAAGATTCTCTTCTTATTTTTAATCTCGGGTAATGTAATTATGATGTGCCTTGGTATGTTCCTCTCTGGGTCCAGCTTCTTTGGGACTCTCTGAGCTTTCTGGACGTCCTGGAAGTCTATTTCCTTCATCAGCTTGGGGAAGTTCTCCTTCATTATTTGTTCAAGTAAGTTTTCAATCCCTTGGTCTTCCTCTTCTCCTTCTGGTACCCCTATGACTAAGATGTTGGGACGTTTAAAAATGTCCTGGAGGTTCCTAAGCCTCTCCTCATTTTTTTGAATTCTTATTTCTTCATTCTTTTCTGGTTGAATGTTTTTTTTCTTCCTTCTGGTCCACACTGTTAATTTGAGTCCCAGTTTTCTTGAAGCCTCTCCTCATTTTTTTGAATTCTTATTTCTTCATTCTTTTCTGGTTGAATGTTTTTTTTTTCCTTCTGGTCCACACCATTAATTTGAGTCCCAGTTTTTTCCCATCACTATTGGTTCCCTGTACATTTCCCTTCATTTCTCTTAACGTATTCTTCATTTTTTCATCTAACTTGTGACCAAATTCAACCAATCCTGTGAGCATCCTGATTACCAGTTATTTGATCTGTGTATCTGATAGGTTGGCTAGCTCTTCGTCTCTTAGTTGTATTTTTTCTGGAGTTTTGATCTCCTCTTTCAATTGGGTCATTTTTTCCCTCCCCTGGGGCACCTGTTATGTATAGGGGGCGGAGCTTTAAGTGTTCGCTGGGGCGGGGTAATCCACATCACTGTGTTGTGATGCTGCCTTTGGGGGTGGGGCCTGAGAGGGAATAATGGCCCCTGCTCTGCTCTCTGCAGGCTTTCAGTCACTTCCCTTGCTGCCCACCAGCAAATTGGGCCCTTCTGTGCTGATTCCCGGGTGGGTAGGCTTGTGTATTTCTAAGTCTCTGTGGGTCTCTCCAATGAACTCTCCTGTGGGGCTGGGAGTTACCCCCGTTGCCACCTCTACGCCCACCGGTGTTTTCAACCAGTGGCTTGAGGCTTTATTTCCCCTCACTGGGACCCTGGGCTGTGTGGTCTGCTCCACTCCTTAACGTTTTCTCCTGGTTTATCTGCACGCAAATGCGGACCGTTCTCTCCACTGGCCGGAGACCCGGCTGGGTCCTGATCTGCCAGTTGAGGTCCCCCTGGTCTGTTTCAGCCTTGCACACCCAGTTTCTGAGTTGCGCTCCTGGCTTCACAAACTGCCCTCTCGCTGGGCGCCCGGCTCTGCCCCGCTTACCAATCTGATGAACGTGTCTTTAATTCTTTGGTTGCTGGACTTCTATGAAGTTCTATTTTCTGTCAGTTCTGGTTGTATTTTTGTTTCTAAATTGTTGTTTTCTGACTTTTGGTTGTGTGAGGAGGCACGGCGTGTCTACCTACTCCTCCATCTTGGCCGGAAGTCCTGTTTCCTAAACCATTTGAAAGTGAGTGGCCAACATAACACCTCATCACCTCACTGTGGAATACTTCAGTGTGTAATTGCTGCAAACAAGGGCACCTCCCCTGCCTAACCAAATCCAAGGTCAGGAAATTCACATAATACATCACGGCCATCTAATCCTCACTGCTCCTTCAGGCTTCACCAGTTGTTCCAAAGCTGCCTTTATAACAAAGGGGCCAAAGTCAGAACCACACATCACATTTCACCTTGGCTACTGTGTGGCTCAGTGGATTGAGTGCTGGCAGTAAACCAAGGGATCGCAGGTTCAATTCCCAGTGAGGGCACATGCCTGGGGCTATGGGCCAGGTACCCAGTAGGGGGCACATGAGAAACAACCACACATTGATGATTTTCTCCCTGTCTTTCTCCCTCCCTTCCCTTCTCTCTAAAAATAAATAAAATCATAAAAAACAAACCACACATCACATTTCATTGTCACATCTTAATCTGACTTTCATAGCCTTCACACTTTTGCACCATTTTATAGAATATTCCTCAGGTGAGGTTTATCTGGTGTTTTTCTCACAAGTAGCTTCAATATTCGCATCTCTTGCAGGAATGCCAACAAGTAATGCGGTGGTCTTCTCATACATCCTTTCAGGTGATATGGGACTATGATTTGCCCCATTAACCATGAGATTCACCTTGATCACTTGGCTAATGTGGTGCCTACCAGGTTTCTCCTATGTAAAGTGGCTCTTTTTCTTTTTGGAATTAATAAATATTTGGTGAAGAGAAAATTTGACAGTATGTAAATATCTCCTTCCTCATCAAACTTCCACCCCTATTTATAGTGTCCATTAACGTTTCTTGGCTGAATTAATTATTACTATGAAAGTTGCCACATGATAATTTTCTAATTCTGTCTTTCTTTCTACGTCTATTAGTTGCAATTACACTGTAAGAAAAATATTCCTCTTCTCACTTATGTTTTAATTCATTACACATATCATTATGAACTTTTAGAATTCTATTTTATTCATTGGGTTATAATCTATTTTTTAAAAGATTTTATTTATTTATTTTTAGGGAGAGAAAGGGAGGGAGAAAGAGAGGGAGAGAAACATCAATGTGTGGTTGCCTCTTAGGCACCCCCTACTGACGACCTGGCTCGCAACCAAGGCATGTGCCCTGACTGGGAATTGAACCAGCGACCCTTTTGTTTCCAGGCCAACACTCAATCCACTGAGCCACACCAGCCAGGGCTATAATCTATTAATATCATTATTTTGATTCTCTAAGTGTCAAGATTTGGTGAATGGAGCCCCTACCCACTGGGTCCTGTGCTCTTTTTAAAATTTTTATTTATTTATTTATCTATTCATTATTTTTTAAAAGATTTTATCTATTTATTTTTAGAGAGAGGGGAATGGAGGGAGACAGAGAGGGAGAGAAACAGCAATGTATGGTTGCCTCTCACATGGCCCTCACTGGAGACCTGGCCTGCAACCCAGGCATGTGCCCCGACTGGGAATCGAACCGGGACCGTCTGGTTCCTAGCCTGTGCTCAATCCACTGAGCTACACCAGCCAGGCTATTTATTTATTTTTTAATTATTTTATTGTTCAAGTACTGTGCTCTTTTTTTAAAAAAATAAACATTATTGTGTGAGCAGCTTTATGTCCACAGAAGAGCTGAGTAGGAAGTACAGAGTTCACTTATGTCTCTCGTCCCCACACCTGTACAGCCTCCCCCACTATCAACCTCTTGCGTGGTTTGTTTTTTAATTATTACCAAAGCAAACAGAGTCTGCCCACTCAAAGCGCAGAAAGGCTAAACCTCGAACACCAAGTTTTGCTGTAGACAAATTAAAGCCATTTATTGGTAGGGTTCCAAGCCAGGAGACCAGGGCATTAGAGCTCAAAATCCCAATGCCCTGGTGGTTTTTCATCAAGGATTTTTGAAGGCAGAGATTACATTTTAGAGGTTAGGGGTCATGAGCGAAGCTGATCGGTTAGTTCTCATGTGAGCTGCAGGGGCTTGGTTTTTAGTCTGATTCATTCAGTGCCTCAGGTTACCTTGTCTGGTGCCTTTGTCGCTGTGGTCAGGTGATCTCACCGGGTTGAGGAGCCAAGACTTTGCAAGCTATCTCGGGGTTGTGCACCAGTGATGTTATCATTAAGGCAAAAGGCGGCAACTAAACATCTAAACACTTATGTTCTTATTTAGGCCGTCACCGTTTTGTGCTTAACTAGCTACATTTTTCTAGTATTTCAAGCAAAATGTACTTTTAAACATTTTTCCTGGAACTTGCTTTACAGGCAGGCCTTCAGGACATGACTACCATATTTTATAATATTTTTTAAAAAATCATTTTTATTGTCATTATACTGCAGTTGTCCCAATTTCCCCCCTTTGTCCTCCTCTGCCCATCCTACCTCCTGCTCCCAAAGTCGATTCCCACATCGTTGCCCATGTCCGTGTCCAGTGTTCCTTGACTGGTCCCTTCCCCTTCTTTGCACCATTACCCACCTCTTCCCACTCCTCCAGTTGCTCTCAGTCTGTTCCTTGTTTCCATGCCTCTGGTTCTGTTTTGCTCACTTGTTGTTTTGTTCATTAGATACCACTTATAGGTATGATACCTTCATACAGTATTTGTTTTTCACTCCTGGCTCATTTCACTTAGCATAATATTCTCCAGTTCCAAACACACTGTTCCAAAAGGTAGGAGTTCCTTCTTTCTTTCTTCTGTGTGGTAGTCCATTGTGTATGTGAGTGGATCAGAAAACTGTGGTACGGCCCCAGCTGGTGTGGCTCAGTGGCTTGAGTGCCGGCCAGCAAACTGAAAGGTCACTGCTTTGAAAGGTCCCTGCGTTGTGGGCCGGTCCCCAGTAGGGGGAGTGCGAGAGGCAACCAATTGGTGTGTCTCACACACTGACGTTTCTCCCTCCCTTCCTCTCCTTCTAAAAAATAAATAAAATATTTTTTAAAAAACAAAAAAACTGTGGTATATATTTTATAATCTTTGACTATGAGTGACTAACATGCTTTCTTAATCTTTGACTACAAGCCACGCGACAACCAAAGCAACTGAAACATTTCATTAAAGCCCACACCTATATGACCTAATACCTAAGCACATTTGCTGTTGACTGTCGGTCTCATTACTGTTCAGTTTAGGAGTTCTTCATGTTTTTTGGATAAGAGTCCTTACTCTCCCCTCTGAAAGCTGGAGAACCAGGAGAGCTAGTGGTGTCATTCAGTTTAAGTGTGAAGGCCTGAGAGGATGGGGAGCTCCAATGTCCCAGCACAGGTGAAGGTGGACATCCCAGCTCAGGAAGAGAAAGAGAATTCGCCCATCCTCTGCCTTTGAATTCTATCCCTCAATGAACTGTATGATGTCCACCTACAATGCTGAGGACAGATCTGTTTACTCAGTCTACTGACTCAAATGCTAATTAATCTCATCTGCAATCACCTTCACAGCCACACCCAGAAGTACTGTTTCACCAGATACATGGGCATCCGTTATTCCAGTCAAGTTGACTTCTAAAGTATAAAAAGGAACGTCACCCTCACCCTTTTGCCCAGAATATCTGTGTTTTCTTACTGAGGCAGGATAGTAAGCAGCTAGGAAAATAACTTAGCACATGGAAAAGGGAAACTGAGGCAGAGAGCTGTACACACTGGCTGAGCAATTTACAGACAGATGCAGAAGCTCCCTTCCCTGGAGATAACATCAGGCCTCAGCTGTGCCTCAGCTCCAGGCCCAGAAATGCAGCAAAACCAGGTGGGTGATGCAAGGACCGGCTGCAGTGACTAACCATCCCTGCCCTGGGCTGACCAATCAGTGGAGACCACAACCCTGAAAGGGCTCACCTGGAGAACTAATGAATATTCTGCTGAAACCTTCCCCTGAGACCTCTTCTAAGATTCCTGCCTGCAAGAGAGAGACAGAGAGGTAAAAACCCAAGACAAAGGACCCAATGCTCTCCCTCTGGGAGGCAACCTTCCCTTCCCCTTCTTCTCCCTCTGCTTCTTCCCCCACAGGCATGCATCTCCTAGACTCTAAGGGGCCCCGAGACTTGCAGCCAGGAGATAGCCCAGTCCGTGCTCATTTCCCTCCTAGTCCCTCTTCTGTTGCTTCCGTCCTCAGCTCTGCTTTGTTTCACTGTCCCCAGCTTTAATACATTCACCCTTAAAGTCACCTGGATTCATGCTGTGAAATCATTCCTACACAAAGTTAAGGACCCACACACTGCCAGCTGGCACTAGACAGACACGCTCAGGGTACCCTGTCTGGTAACACTAACACAAATTTACATTCTACCACCCACACAGTCACGGTAAGCCTTGAAATCCTGTACACGAGGTTCCTGTGAATTCTCCAGACACCTTCCACTATGCCCCACAGGAAATGTGGGCAGGAAGTGGAGCCAATACCAACAGCAGGTCTGTCCTGTCTCCTATCTGCCCACTGGGTGTTTCCACTGCACTGTGGGTATGAGTGGAGATGAGAAGGGAGAGAGTGATGTTCATGAAGCTTTAAGAGAGCAGCTTCGTTCATCTGGATTCACTGTTGAGATGACAAAAGAAATTCAGAGTGACTGTCAGCCACACAAAGTCCTGCTGCAACGTGGAGTGGGACCCTCCTTCCCACAGTCACCATGAGGGCATTTCAGAGACACCTGTCCCAGACCTTCCGCTGTCCATCAGCTATAGACTGTGCAGAGGCTGGACACGTCCTTGGCTAGTGCATTTCTTTGTCTCCAGAGCTTTGCACAAGACCACAGCAGAGGCAATTTTGGGGAGGCTGTGTAATGAGAAACTCCTGGACTGGGGAGATGGGTCCATTTACCAGGGGAGGGAAGTGATCAGGGTGGAGATATTGAAGGAGAGACCGTGTCTATGCTGGCTCTGAGTTCTCAATCCAAATTCCCCGCAATTTAAAGTGTTCTGATACCTCTCACTTGACTTCATAATGAAATTTCGTTTGTTGACTGAGAGTAAATGAATCAGGAAGCTTTGCTAAAATTAAAAATCGTTAAGTTTTAGTGCTCTTACTGGTGTGGCTCAGTGGGTTGGGTGTTGTCCCACAAACCAAAAGGTCACCTTTTCGATTCCCAGTCGAGGCACAGGCCTTGGTTGTGGGCCAGGTCCCCAGCTGGGAGTATGCAAGAGGCAATGGATTGATGTTTCTCTCCTTCTCTTTCTCCCTTCCCCTCTCTCTAAAAATAAATAAATAAAATCTCTTTTTAAAAAATGGCAAATTTTAGCCCTGGCTGGTGTAGCTCAGTGGATTGAGCGCGGGCTGGGAACCAGAGGGTCCCGGTTCGATTCCCCGTCAGGGCACATGCCTGGGTTGCGGGCCAGGTCCCCGTGAGGGCCATGTGAGAGGCAACCATACATTGCTGTTTCTCTCCCTCTCTGTCTCCCTCCCTTCCCCTCTCTAAAAATAAATAAAAAAAAAAAATTAAATTAAAAAAAATTTTGGAAAAAAAAAAAAGGCAAATTTTATTCAAGGGTCCTAGGATTTGCAAATTTGAAACTACCAGGTAACACCCACTCTGTTCCAAAGAAAATACTGTAGAAAAGGTGAGAGTTCTCATATCAAAATGTGCGTTCTTGAGAATGAGTCCTGCATTCTTAGCTTCTGGATTGGTCCGAGATGGCAATGTCCTCGGTGACCAATGGTGGATGTCAGGTGTTCTGGACACATTAACATTCTTTCCCAAGTTCTTCATTTTTTCCTAAGTCCTTCAGATGGTTATCTACAGGAATTCATATATCTCCAAACATTAACACATAACTGAAAAGTTCAAAAGTTTAAATCCTCAGGCTAGTTGAAGTAAAATAAAATCTATTCTTCATGCTTCAGCCCATCTGGTCTAAATCAGTTTCATCAGCCTGACTACACAGACTCCATTTTAAGTCAGCTTAGATATACTGACCTCACCTTGTCTTCTTCATTCATTCCTCATTTTCATACATTGGTGTGGAATGTATATGCAAATAAAGTTCTTTGTTAAAAAGTCCTCTGTGTAAACCCCCCAAAAAGACCATTTTTACCTTATCTTTCTTGTAAAATACCACATGATATTCCTCCAAGGAATGTCCTACCAAATAATGTAAAATATGTCATATCTGGGATGGGAAGAACTTATTTTTAAAAACACTGCAGTGTACACACACACACACACACACATAAAGTGTCATTTCAATCAGGTTTTCATAAAATTTGAAAATCAGATTGTGAATTTTCTGGAAAAAATAGTCTTTTTTTAAATTAATTTTTTAGAGAGAGGGGAAGGGAGGGAGACAGAGAGGGAGAGAAACAGCAATGTATGGTTGCCTCTCACGTGGCCCTCACTGGGGACCTGGCCTGCAACCCAGGCATGTGCCCTGACTGGAAATCGAACCGGGACTCTTTGGTTCCCAGCCCACGCTCAGTCCACTGAGCTACACCAGCCAGGGCTGGAAAAAATAGTCTTAAAGACAAACAGAAAAGGTAGGATTAGGAAAATAGACGAGAATTACTTGCGATGTTATTATTAAATCAAAGCACAGTGAACCTCTGTGTTATTAAAACCCATGTAGTCTTCCCCGTCAGGTTTGGTTCAGTGGGCTAGACATTGTCCCGCAAAGGGAAAGGTCTCCTGTTGGATTGCCTGTCAGGGTACATGGCTGGGGAACACGTATGAGAGTCCACCGATAGATTTTTCTCCCTCACATCGTTGTTTCTCTCCCTTTCTTTCTCCTCCTCTCTCTAAATAAAAATAAATGAAATCTTTAAAAAAAGCGGTATGGTCATGACAGATGCATGGATGCAAATCAAGTAAGCTGAAGCAGAATAAAAAGCTGGTCAGTTTTCTGAAAACCAAAGGGTCACAAGTTCAATTCCCAGTCAGGGTTGCAGGCCAGGTCCCCAGTAGGGGGCACTCGAGAGGCAACCACACATTGATCTTTCTCTCCTTCTCGTTCTCCCTTCCTTCCCCCTCTCTAAAAATAAACAAATAAAGTCTTTTTTAAAAACCTTGTCAATTTATATGTGTGCATTTATCATGCACTGAAGATAAAATTTCAGCTCCATGAGAATAAATGGAATACTTAAAAATAGTAGCTGATGCATTGTCCCGAATTCTGGCCCACAGAATTCGTATGGCTATGACTGATGCGTGAATAAACTCACACAGAAACACTGGACTAGAGGAATCCGGGACTACGCGACCCCTTCCTCATGAGATGGGAGAGGCCCGAGCCTTGAGTCGAGGGGTTTTTATTGATGATCCAGGGTACAGAATATCAGAATGGTCTTCATTAACTAAGCATAGCTGTGGATTCAAGTTAGGCGGTAGATGGTCCAGGAAGGTACATCAAAAGGAGAGATATGCAAATGGAAGGACAACAGATTTGGGCTGAACTCAAAGGAACTATAAACACTAGCCTCCAGGGAACTAGGCACGCATCAGCGTAAGTTCTTTTGATCCGGGGGAAGGGTGGTCTTAGCAAGAACAAGCTTTTGATTCTAAGAAATATATCATCCTGATTTCCCACAGGAAATTCTGCCATCACACACATGTGGGTCCTGCTTGCCGTCTTTATGTTCCACGAGAGTCTGTGCTCCCTTAGACGTGAAACATTAGAGCTACACTTCCCACTGTGAGATGTACGAAATCCCTATAATGCATAGCTATTAATTTGAAGAAAAAGAACTAGATGCCAACTTCACAGCATTCATAAAACCATAAAGTGATCTGAGATAGAAGAGATAAACATAAAGAGGCAACAAAATTATTAGAAGAAACTAAGCCAGTTGGTAAAAATGCCTTATGATGGCACATGTGAGAATGCCTTCTGAATCAGTTTCTGTTCAAATGAAAATATTTGTATTTTGTGTGTAGATTGAGCAAATGGTAAGTACACCCCTACCTGCCCACACCCCATACTGTCCCCAGCCCTCCCGACACCACCGAGCGCTCTTTCTCTCTGGTTGCTTTCCACACAGACGACTCAGCCGCAGCCTCTCCTCTCTCTCCATGCACCGTTCCTGCCTGCTCAACCCAGCACCGTCCCTGAGTCCTCCCTGCCCCTCCCAGTGTGTCAGCGTCTCACCCACCTTTCTGCCCTCTCCCCTTGATCACTTCAGGTCTGTCTGTACTACCAGGGGCACCTCCTCCACTCCTCAACCACCACACAGAAATTCAGTATCAGTGCTAAGACTCCTGAGGATTAAAATGTCTATCGTCTGCACACTGAAACTGGCAGTCACTACCATGGGGTGAATTTATGTAAGAGGATGGATATGGAATTCCATCAAACAATTTAATATTAGTATATGATGATGATGATGATTAGTAGTTGATTTTAAAGTGTGATTGGGCATGTCAGTCATTTCTTACTGTCAGCTGCCTGAAGACCCCTGTCCCTGGGTCACCACACTGCCTGGAGATGGCTCCCCTCAACAGACTCATTGAATGAGATGATTCTGGGTCCAGGGCAGTGAAATCCAGGATAACCTTATGGTAACATATTCTCACTAGGGAAATTTTATTTTAAAAAGATTGTATTTATTTATTTATTTTTTTAGAGAGAAGGGAAGGGAAGAAGTAAGAAAGAGAGAGAAACATCAATGTGTGGTTGCCTCTGGTGCGCCCCCTACTGGGGACCTGGCCAGCAACCCAGGCATGTGCCTTGACTGGGAATCCAACCGGTGACCCTTTGCTTCACAGGCTGGTGCTCAGTCCCCTGAACCACAGCAGCCAGGGCTACTTTACTTAGTTTAAACAATACTGAGAATGACTAGATCTTGTCCATCGATCCACACCCCCATTACTACTCTCACTAATGCTTCTGGTCCCAGTGTGTCGTGGCCTTCACACCCACAGGCTGTGGAGGAGATGTGGATTTTCTCCAGCTCCACAGGACGGCTCAAGTGGGGGTCCTGGACAAGTGCGGGGAACGCAGGAACCACGCTGGGCTTCAGCTTCCTCCTCTGCCCAAGGCCGCTCGCTCTCATCGCTCAGAGCCGCTGTGAGGATTGAGGTGGGCCCGGTGAGTCGTGGGCGGTGCGGCTGCAGGGCCACCTCCCCCCACGCTGTTCAGACACAGACTCGCTCAACTGCGTCGCCAACCGCTGCCAGTAAGGTATCTGATATGCCACTAAACGTGGCTGAGTTTAGCAGCTTTTTCGTCTTTTTCCAATTGACTTCACACTTTTAAAAGCAGAGTGAGTGATTCTGTGAGGGAGGGATTCCTGTCCTGGAGGGAATCCCTCCGCCGCCAGACGCTGCTTGCAAACCAAGTGTCTGGGTGGGAACCGAAGGTCTGACTCCAGCGCTGCATTCCAGGTCCAGTGCGGAGACGGCGCCAGGTTTGTAGAGGGGCGTTTTGTGTATTCCAGATTCTTGTCCCGGGCGGGCGGGTGTGCTTATACCCTGGCCGCAGAACTGGGTCTCAGGAAGTGGATCGGAAATACTATTTTCAGTCCGTAGTTTGTTGAATCTGCAGATGAGCATCCCAGGGATACAAGGAGGGACTTCATATTTAGTGAAAAAATCTGCGCCTAAGTGGACCCCCCACAGTAGTTCAAGCCGTCTTTGTTCAGGGGTCAACTGTTCTCTCTCTCTCTCTCTCTCTCATTTAGTCATGGTTTACTGATATCCAGCCTGCCAAGTCAGCTAGTATCTCACGGGGCGGGGAGTCTGCTGACCGTAAGAGCCCGTCTCTTTCTCTTGCGCTGCCCCTACATTTCCCCCAGTGCCTCCCACACTGTTCCTGCTCAGTATTTGCAAGTGCAACTTCTGTGGGTGCAACTTCTGGAACTTTCTGCCTTTTAAAAAGGATTGAGATTCTGCCAACAGCCTGTACAAATAGTGTATTCTCTCACAAAATGTACCCTGTCCAGGGGGGATGGTAGTGGGACGTAAGTTAATTAATAAAGAACCAAGTTCAGCCCTGGCTGGTGTAACTCAGTGGATTGAGCGCTGGCTGCGAACCAAGGGGTCGCGGGTTCGATTCCCGGTCAGGGCACGTGCCTGGGTTGCAGGCCAGGTCCCCAGTGCCCAGTGGGGGCCACGTGGGAGGCAACCACGCATTGATGTTTCTCTCCCGCTCTTTCTTCCTCTGTTCCCTTCTGTCTAAAAATAAATAAATAAAAACTCTTAAAAAAAAAAAAGAGAGAGAGAGAACCAAGTTCACCTAATGACTCCAGAGGAGTTTTGGTGGAATCGCCTGTGTTGGCTCCTACTGTATTTCTATGTCCCCTTGGGAGGAGGGAGTTGGAACCTCTCTGCGCAGACCAGGTGATGGGGAGACTGCAGGTCACCTGGACCTGTGTACGACGTGGTCACTTCAGAGAACTTTCCCCAAAGAAGAGGAGCTCAGCCATCCCAGCATCCACATGTGGTAGATCTTCTCCCCAAATCTAGTATCTAACTGGAAATTCCCCATTCACGTTTGAAGGCGGGGTCACCCGTGCGTTCGAGGCACTTCTGTACTGTGTCTGCTGGCTAGTGTCCACTTACATTGTCAACTAAAAAAAAAGTTAAGTTCCCAGTTCAGAGGTGTTGTTAGGGGTCATTTCTGGGGTCCTGTCATGGACCCAGCAATGTAGCCTTGGCATGGAATTGACCAGACGTTATTTCGGTGCTAAAGCTCTTTCTATGTATAGTAGTTTGAGTATATTCTTTTTTTCTGAAGTTCTTGCTACTGCTGCAGAGCATTTGAAGCCTGACTGTCAGGTGTTGGCATGTGATGAACAGCCTCTGCATAGAGCAGAGACCTGCCTTTAAGCTTGAAGAACAGGGCGGAGCAAAGGGCACTATTCCACCCAATCAGACTTTGGAGGGTGGGCCCTCCGGCACTAAGGGATCTAGCCCCTCCTCCTCAGCCACATCCCACATACCTGACATTCTTCCACCCACCCCCACCCTCAGCCTCCGCCTGGTGGCCCCGGCAGCCCAGCGGCAGCCCAGCGCTCTCAGAACCTCCATACCTGACATTCTTTTTGAAAATAGGAAGTCCCTCCAAATTTCTGCCTATTCCCTGGAAGGAGCTCCCTGAGGCCAGATGGAAATAACGCTTGAGTAACCAGGAGGAAGTTCTTTAGCACCTGGTGGTAAATGGAAGCCCGTGACATCACAAAATAGCAGTGTTGGTCTGTTTCACATTTCAGAATCACGGGTCTGCCAGCACCACCAGGGCACTGTGGGAATGTCCCATCTGGGGTCTGTGCCAGGGGTGCCCTTCCCAGAGGGGCTGGGCCTGGGACAGATGGAGGCTCCCTGGCTGGGACTTGGGCTGTCTGGGTCCAGTCCAGACTGTGTCTGTGGCAAACAGGGGGCTTCATGCCAGGGTCTTCCTGAGAAAATTGGGTGGAAAAAACACAACCAATGGGGCTCCCAGTAGACTCTTCCTCGCCACAGGGCCCCAGGCACCCCACGGAGCCCTGGGTCCAGCAGAGATGCCAGACTCATTCCAGATGGGCAACCAGAATGGGCAGCACAGGGCAGGGGGTGAGAGGCAGCTTGTTGGGTACTGTTTATACAGTCTTTCAGTTTTCTTTCTTTCTTTCTTTCTTTCTTTCTTTCTTTCTTTCTTTCTTTCTTTCTTCCTTCTTCCTTCCTTCTTTCCTTCCTTCCTTCCTTCCTTCCTTCCTTCCTTTCTTTCTTCTTAACATGTATGGACATTCAGTTGTCTACTGTGCAGGTGCCAGCCCAGGTACCGTACAGGGACGCTCAGGCATCACTGAATATGAAATAATGCTTATCTTGGCACAGGATGCAGCAACGGGACTCCCTCGAGGAGATGGGTTCAGGTTCATTCCCCTGTGAAGCGGCTGTGAGTGTGTTCCTATATGCAGGCTGCGGTAGAGGGTTGGACTTTTGTTCTGGCACCAAGGAAAGTATACGTGATCAGCTCCGATGTGCGGTGGGAGTGAATGAGATGGGGATCAAAGCTGTCAGAATCCAACATGGAAAATCAAATCTTCCTCTTATACAGGGAGATGAACAGAGCTACTGGTAAATAGCATATATGGTCCTTGGAGAAAGTGTAAAGATTCAAACCCAGGACTGTCTGGCCCCAAACCCTCATCACAGTCCAGTCAGGGCTCTCAGTGTCCGCGGGCTGCTCCTCAGGGCCCATTTCACCTGCACAGCCCCAGAGATGCCCCTCCCCTACCCACACCTCCCTCCCTTTCCCGCCCAAGTCCTGACTCAGACACCTACAGAGACTGGGATCCAAGCCAGGAGGGCAGATGGGCTCCTCCCTCCTCAGAGATGCCAACCCAACTCTGCCCCAGGGACTGTTTACCTCTGGGACTGACAGAGACACTGAGCCTGCAGGGCCCACCTTTGGCCTCCCCAGGAAACGCCTGGGACAGAGGACGTGAGAGCCAAACTCACTTTTTTAGGAGGCGTGATGAGGCAGTTTGTCCAGAAAGGAGACGCAAGTCTGTGCCTGGAGCCTTCCCTCCCCGACGTTGACAATCTATGTGGACGTGACTCACTGGAAACACGGATATTATATCATTGTGCAGGCTGCACACAAGTCAAAGGCACGCTGAATTACCCAGCCATGGCCAACATCCTAAAAGTGCACACTGCTGTTTTCAATAAACGCTCATAATGTTTAAAGTATCCATTTGGACAAGCTCACTGGCTACACAAGCGCAAAGACAATCATGGTCCGCAGTTCGGAGGGTGCCTCCTGCCCTGCGGCTGTAAGAGAGGGGAGGCCTGAAGAGCAGGGAGAGGAACGTGCTGTCCCCTGGCCCTTGAGACTCTGCTTTTGCATGCTTATTTCTGCTCTCAGAAGCCGCCTCCCTGCTCTCCTGCCTCCTGCTCAACCCCCTGTCCCCTCCCTCACAGGGGACACACACTGGGAACTTCCACAGGTGCAAATCTTACCACTTTCATTCCCTGCTTAGGACCCACTGGGGGTCCCAGTGCACCCAGATTAAGTCCCACAGGGAGACTGGCTCTGCCCTGCCCTCTGCCCTCCCGGGGCTGAACCCCACTGAAGTAGTCAGGGTTCTTGCTCATTCTTAAGATCACAGGTCAGGTATCCCCTCCTCCAGGAAGTCACCCCTGATGCCCTTGGCCCTCTTTCTCAGCCCTATGAACTCTGTGTCACCATTGTCTGGGAGGGGCTGTGTTCTTCACTGGATGAGAGAAGCAAGAGGACAGAGCCTGAGACTAAGT
>PVJI01029258.1:0-15497 GCA_004026765.1 Micronycteris hirsuta
GTGCGGCAGTGACCAGCTCTCCCATTGTCATTTGACCCTGCGCTCTGGACACGGTCCCCAGCTCCACCATCCCATCCTTTCTGGCCCCTCTGTGCCCTGGGCCTCCCTGGCATCACACCCCCGCAGCTCCATCTTAGCACGTTAGTTCCCCTACACACACACACACACACACACACACACACACACACACACACACACGGGATACTCCCCCTCCAGTGTCTTTGTTTAGGATCCTAGAAGCAGAGCTGGGTATGAGGCTGACAACACTCACTGAGGCTGCTCCCAGGAGGAACTAGGGGAATGGGCCTGGGTTTTGCCCACTTGGGGGTGTGGTGAAATCCAGCCTCCACTTGATCTTGAGGTACACTGTAGAGCCTCCTTGTCTGCCTCACCCCAGGCCAGCCTTAATCCAGGGCAGGGCAGGGGGTGGTTTAAACCAACTGATATTCACTCAGCACCACAAACCAATTGTCTCAGGGGTGGGGGAAGCAAGGTCCTGGTGGCAGGAACTATGGGAATGCCCCCAGCAGGGCTTCACATGCAGCCAGGATAACCACATGGTTACAGTGCGGCTCTGATCTTGAATTCCAGCCCGGAGGCCCAAGGAAATGACTCTCCCATCGGTACCAGCATTAGGGGCATCCTTATGTGGGGCCCCCACCCTGGGGTCTTGTGGGAGTCTTGGGGCGGAGCATGTGTGATTTCAAAGGCCTGCTTGACAGGCCTCCTAGCACCTGTCGCCTCCTGGCACATTAATGATCGCGGGCAGCATGCTGGCAAAGCCCTATGGAGCTTTTGAGAAGGAAGGTGTTGGGGTCTAAGGTTCCCCCTCCGTGTGCAGACATGCAGGTTCTCAGAGGTAAACGGGGGTCGCAGGGATGTGAATATGTGCTGGTATCGGCTATATTGTGCATGCGGACATCCGGAGACACTCACGGGCACAGATGCACCTGGGCTCCCGTCTCCCCGCCTGCACACAGGTGCACAGCCCCTGCTGCCCGGAGGAGTGGGGCAGGGGGTGTCTCAGTCCAGAATGGGGGGCCTCGGGCTGGAACTGAGGCAGGAAATTGCCACCATCCTGGGTGCTCCACACACAGAATAAAGTGAGGCTTTCCCCTCACGGCGGTACCCCTCAGGCTCAGGGATTGCTCTGCAGGGAGCGCGGAGCAAAGGCAGCCTTAGACTTCATCTGCACCATCTGCCCCCACCGGCTCTCCAGCCAGGGACTGGGGACTGGAACTGTCCCTCAGCTCCCTGGGTCTCCAGTGTGCCTGCCTTCAAGCTAGAGCTGCAAGATTCATGCCTGTCCTCGAGTCTGCTGGCCCAGACTGCAGACTTCGGACTCACCAGCTTCCATGTCATGGGAACCAATTTTTTTTTTTTTATACTAAATCTGTTTCTATATATGTACATTCCTATTTTGTTTTTCTGGTGAATCCTAACTAGCACAATACCCCCAGTCAAGCGACAGGGTCTACACCATACCTTTCAAAATTCCTGCTGGCTTCTTTACAGAAATTGACAAGCTGATCCTAAAATTCATGCAGAAATGCAAGAGACCCAGAATGGCCACACAATCCTGGGAAAGAAGAACAGAGTTCCCGATCTCAAAACGTACCCCCAAACTTCAGTAATCGACTCACTCTGGGACTGGCAGTGAGGGCAGGTACAGATCAGTGGAGTAGACTTGAGAGTACAGAGATAAGCCCTTATATTTATGGTGAGTTGCGTTTCAAGAAAGATGCCAACCAATTCCATAGGGAAAGGACCGCCTTTTCAGCAAACAGAGCTGGAACGGCTGCCCAGCCACAGGTGGGAGAACAAAGGTGGGCCCCCAGCTCACACCGTCTACAAGAATCGATTCAATGGATCGAAGACTTCAATGTAAGAGCTAAACTATAAAACTTTTAGAAAACAGCAGTAAATTTTTGTGACTTTGGGTTAGGCAATATTTTATCTAACACCAAAACCCGCAGGACTAAAGAAAAAAATGAATGTCGTCAACATTTAAAATTTTGTGCTCCAAGAACACCACCAAGAAAGTGAAAGGCCAGTTCACAGAATGGATGCAAATATTTGCAAATTATACATCTCATAAGAGACTTTCATCAATGTTCTATAAAGGACTCTTACAACTCAACAAAAAGACAAAAAACTCAACTTAATATGAGCAAAGGAAAAAGATGCTCAGCACCATTAATCACCAGGGAAATGCAAATGAGAACCTCAGTGAGATACCAATTCACACCCACTGGGAAAAATGGAACGGTCATATATTGCTGGCGAGAATGCAAAATCATGCAGGAACTTTGAAAAGCCGGGTGGGCCCTGCCTGGTGTGGCTCAGTGGGTTGAGTCCTGACCTGCAAACAGAAAGGGCACTGGTTCGATTCTCGGTCAGGGCACATGCCAGGGTTGCAAGCCAGGTCCTCAGTTGCGGGCATGCAAGAGGCAACCGATTGATGTTTCTCTCACACACTGATATTTCTCCCCTCTGTTTCTCCCTCCCTTTCTTCTAAATGAATAAAAATATTTTTTAAAAAATTAAAAAGAAAAACAGGTTGACAGTTCCTCAAAATGCTGACCATAGATTTCCACTTGACCCAGAAATTCCAATCTGAGGTATATACTCAAGAGAAATGAAAACGTATATCGACTCCCAAATGTGACACACACATTCATAGCAAAATTATTCCTAGGGACACACACTGGAGACAGTCCAAATGTCCGGCCCCTGACGATGACAGAATGAGGTTTATGCACACAGTGGGATTCTCTTAACAACAAAGACATAACATTCTGATAGACGATTCACAAGCGCAAACTTTGGAAACACACTGTCTCAGAGGATACAGTCACAAAAGACCACATGCTGTATGGATTTCATTTACATGAAATGTCCCAATCAATAAGTGTATAAAGACAAAGTTAATTAGTACAGGGGGCTGTGGGGAATGGAGATGACTGTTGGTGGGGGACAGAATTTTCCTTTGGGGGGTCATAAAAAGGTTCTCAAATTAGGTTGTCATGAAGGATGCCCAACTCTGTGAATACTGAAAACCAGTGTGCATTTTAAACGGGTGAATAGTGCGGTATGTGTTTCATATCTCAATAAAAATCTTTTTAAAAAGCGAGAAGGTAGAAATGACCCTCAGAGCCTGTGGTTGAGCCCCTGCATTCTCCACCCAGCCTCCCCCACTCCTGGCTCTGAGGTCCTGTCTGTCACCCAGGTACCTGGTGACCACCTAGTTGGTCATCAGTGGGTCAGGTGGGGCCTGCTTCTCAGCCAATCAGGATCGTCGGCAGTGGTTCCTTGGAGACAGAATCAGTTAAACCGACAAAGCCTCCACCAGGCAGTTTGGGGTCTCCGTGACTCAGGGCTGTCTGCTGACCCAGGCCCCTGCTGTCTGCAGGGCAGCTGCTGGACGGTGCCCAGTCAGGTAAGTGGCACATCATCAGCAGGTCAGGCCACACAGGGACAAAGTGTGAGCCTGTGCAAGGGTCCCGGAGAAGTACAAACACCTGGTGGCTCATGGGCAGGCAGGGGAGCTCAGGATGGACAAGGTCACCATCGGCCTGGAAGAGGAGACAGTACACAGCAGGGCACCCCTCCTGGCTCAGGCGGTCCCTCAGGGGCTGCACTGCCTCTCGTGGCCTGAGGGCAGGCCTCTGTCAGAGCAGACTGGGGACAGCCTGGGGACCTGGGAGCAGGGAGGAGCAGCTCTGGGCACAGGGACTAGGAGAGGGTCCCGGGATCTGAGCTGTCAGGTGGAGAAGGGCTGCCTGTCCCCTGGGGAGGGAGAAGGCCACCTGCCATGGTTGATGCTGAAGATCTGGGTAGGACCTGGATTCTGGTCCTACCCAGTCCACCCTATGGCGCAGACGAAGGTGCCCTGGGAGTGGCAGTCTAGTGGGGAGGGGGGTCTCTTCAGGACTTAAGTGCACCCACCTGCTGACCTCCAGATCCTGTCCTTGGAGGCTGTGCTCCAGGGGCCTTGGTACACTGGGCCACACCCCAGTTCTGGCATGACAACAAAGCCACCCTCTGTGGGTGATGTCACCCCCTCGTGCCTCTGTTTCCCTGTATTTTAGTGCCAGGGACAGCCCCCCATGGGGTGATCACAGGCAGTCCTCCTGCTCTAGAAGCTGCCCTAGGGAACGGCCCCTCCTGCTGACCCATCCAGGGCTGGAGTGGCCCCAGGAAGATGCTACCTCTTCTCTTACAACCTGGGTACTGTCACCTGCAGGGGACTGGCGGGGGGCGAGACTCAGGCAGGTTCCCATGGCTTCTGTTCCTCTCCTGGGGGTCAGCCAGACGCCCTGTCGTGTTTTGGTGTTTAAGTTACCAGAGAAGAGGTTACCGCTTGTATCGTTCCTTTCACTTGAAAGAAACCCGCCTCTTTGGAGCCTTTGGTGGGGAACCGCCTCCCTGCAGCTCCAGGAGCCCGTGACCAGGGAGGTGGACTTTGAGCATCTCTGGGGTAACTAAGAGTTGGGTCTGGGAGGGGATGAGGCTCCGTGGGTGCAGGAAGGAGGTGAAGACGAGGACTCAGGCCCAGGTCCGGTTCTAGACGCCCCTCTGTCCAACCCTCGCACCCACCCCGGACTGGTCGTGGTAAAGGTGCCCACCCTGCTGTTGAAGTGGCCCCAGTGGTCCACAGAGGGGACAGGGCCCTGTGTAGGAAAGTGAGCCCTGGGCCAGATGCCTGGGTTCCACCACCAGCTGCCTCATCATGAATCTGTGGCCTTGGGCACCTGTGACCCCTCTCTGGGTTTCCACTGCCTCACCTGTAAGCGGGGGTGGGGACAGCACCTCCCAGTGGGAATGAGTCAGGATCTGCAGTGAATTAATGTAACAGGCTTCCAGCACTGCCTGGTCTCTAGGCACACCACACACATGTCAGGGGGCGATAAGAATGAAGCAGCACAGAGTCCCGTTAGCAGGGCAGGCACACGCAGGTCAGCGGTGACCTGGGGGTCATCCCGGGACGTGGAGCTATTGGGCTCTGTCCTCTGTGCAGAGATCCCACAGAAACGTCTTTGGTCAGAGTGGGGAAAGCAGGGACCCCTCAGTCACTGGGCAGGGTGGCGCAGTGCCCAGGGCCACAGCCTTATGGGGCCCATGAAAATAGTCTCCTGAGCTCCTCAGAAGAATCACCTGGGCCCTCAGGTGAAGGGAAGGTCTTGCTAAGCAAGTGCCCACAAACACAGGGGGACACGTTACAGAAGGGACATGCTGAGACATGCCCGCGGTCAGACGAACCTTACTCTCGTCCCTGCAGCCCAAGGTGGCCTAAGTTCCACTGGACTGGCTGACAAGGGACAGGAATGTGGGACCAGCCTCCCCACCCCCAACACATCCCAGCGCAGCACAGACAGGGACAGAGGCCCAACCCCGCAACGGCTGCAGGGGCCGTGGTCACAAGAAAAGCCCGACGCATGCATCGCTGGACCTGGGACTGGGTGGCTCAGAGGTAACAGGAATGAAAACTCGGGTCACCAGGCTCTGCTGCACAGCCCACTCCTCTGAGGGTCTTTAGGGGAAAACTAAGGCCTGAGACACTCACCTGGGCTCCCCTGTGGTGCAGACAGCCACTTCAGCTGTAGGGACCAGCTTTCCCGTGTGCAATACCTGACCTCTCCCATCCTGGGCTGCCAGAGGAGGCACAGCCGTGCCCAGCCCACCTGGCCCGGACCCTGCAGTTTAGGTAACAGGAATGTGGTTGCTTACTTTACTGCCCTTAGGGGACCACAGTCAAGGAAACAAAATGAAACTCCTCATAACTCTTTGAATGTGGTGTTATTTTTTATAATCCTCATATGTTTAAAAACCCAATTATGAGACAAGAGTAAAGGAACTGAAGGAGTAGCAGGTAGGGCTCAGAGCTGAGCGTGTTCTCCTCACTGATCCGGCTGCAGCTGGTGCTGGCTGTGCTGTAGGCCTCAGGGGGTCCGACTCCCAGAGGGACCCTCAGGGGGCACCTGGACCCACATAACTCTGCCCAGGGAGGGCAGGAAACAGGGCTGGCCCTGATGTCTGCTCTCCCATGACCATCTCCCTGTCCATCCCAGCCTCTGGTTTGGAACAGAAATGAGCAATGCAGAGCAAGACCCAGAGCACCAGCAGCGTCAGTAGGGGTCACGGAAGCCCGGGGGCCTTTTACTTTCTTCGTTTGCCATTAACAGGTGTTGCTTGGTTTGGATGCTGATGGAGCTAAAGCAGGTGGACTCATGGCTGGCTCCCTCCTCCCAGAGCTGAGACCCACACCCCGCTGTGGCCTCGGGTTCAGGCTCCAGAGCTGAGGGAGGCCGTGGGAGCCGACGCCACCTCCCTCCCGGAACAGGGCAGGACTTGGAGACCTCAGGAAGAGTCTGCACCTTCCAGCTTCCACTAGAAACTTCTGCCCTGCAGGGTCCTCTGGGCTGCCACCCTGGTCCTCATTTCTGCCAGGAGGGGCCTGGACTCAGAGAGAAACCTGGGACCTGCACGCAGCCCCTGCTGGTCGGGGCTGGGTCCATTCTGCACTCCCAGGCCTCAGCCAGCTCTTCCTCCTCCTGAGCAGTGAGGCCCAGGCAGAGAGTGAGAGTGGGCAGAGAGCAGGGGCCAAGAAGTGCAAAGAACCACGATTTATCCGAAAATGCCCTTCAGATGCTGAGTTCAAAGGCCAGCTGGGTCCCCTGCTGGCTGTGTGCTATTGTCGAGTTCAATTCACCTCTCGGTTTACTGGGGTGGTGCACGGCAAGATCAACAACAGGTTTAGAAGAAGCTCAAAAACGCCACCAAAAGACAAAAAGCGAGATACCCATTGTGAAAAAAGGACAGACCAGCAGGGAACATCGGAACCTCCAAAGATGCAGATTTCAGAAAAACAAGAGTGGCGGGAGGCAGGGGAGCTGAGCCCCTGGAACCTTGCTATTCTGTGAGCCGCTGGGATCAGCCAGGAAAGGAGCCCAACAGAAGAATGGAAGAGAACCGTGAAAGTGAACAATTGTTTTTATGCTTTAAAAAATTAAGTAGTTTTACATGCCCTTGAAAATATTTCTAAATATTTATACAATGTGTCTGTTCTCGTTAACGACTGCCCAGTGATGATACTTAACAATCCCAAAACTTGGCCGCACACGACAATGGCTGTTACTCCTCATTCACGCGTCTGAGGGTTGGGTGGGTTTCACTGAGCGAGGTTCGGCCGGTTTGTGGTTTGGTCCGCATCTGCTCCATGTGTCTCCCCATCTCCTAAGACGCGTGTCTGTCTGAGGAATTCTCTTCCCGTGGCAGAAGGAGCACAAGAGAGCAAGCCCGCTGTGCAAGCACGTTTTTGGCACTAGCTTACGTCGTGCTCACCAACACCCTACTGGCTGAGGCACGTTGGACGGCTTCGCTGAAACCCAGAGGTGGGCGATTCCCCTCTGGCCTCCCGAGGACTCGAGCGGGGCGTGGGTCTGCCACGCGGCAGACGGGGCTGTAACTCCGCCCACCACAGTGACGCAATCAGCTGTGCCCTGTTCACTGTAACTGGTAGGTAGTGTTCCGCTGGAATGAGCGCGGCCTGCTTTCCCGTGATTCTCTTTACGGGCGTTTTAGTCTTGCTGACGCAGACAGTGCTGTTTTGAACATGCTTTGATGTGTCTCGTGGGGCAGGTGCGTGAGAATTGCTTACGATTAAATTACTGTATAGAAAAATGACCGAACTCTGAAATAAAGCAAAAAGATGAGCACGTGACCTTTAAATGGCATTCTAAGAGCATTTTCATGAACTCCTTGGAGATCATCCAGCTCTGTCACGGATGTAACTTTATTGACTTATTAATAATTTATAGATAAAGTTTTATAACTCAGTACAGGTTAAAGTAAACTTGTAGGAAACTGTTAAGTTGTGATGATTTTTGATTTGGTAGAAATGATAAGCCCAAAAGTTGTAGTCTTATTGCTCTGTGGTACAGTAATATGTTAGATTTAGCCATTTTTCCCCTGGTTATATAAATCCAGTGTCTCATATAATTCAATTTGTTATCATTCATTTGCTTCCTTCATGAAGTCTTTAAATAAAACTTTGACATATGCTTACTATCTATTTGTATGAGAACCATCTTCTTTTAACAATCTGAGAGTGCCATGTTGCTGTCCTTGTACCTGACACTTGCCACCAAGTGTATTCCATCTGCGAGACAATCACTGCTTGTCACTGGGCTCTGATGGGTGCTGAACAGCTACAGAAGTAAAAGTGGATGTTGTCAGACCCTGACATCCCTGTCCTGGGGCGGAGCAGAAATAAGAACCTCGGCAAAGTGTGTGCTGCCCACCGAGTGTCCATTACCGTTGGAAGTGATCTACGCAGGAAAGTGACCCAGGCACCGGTGACATCTCACAGCCTCATGAAAAAGTGCCCACCCATCCCTCGTACATGACCACCTCCGAGGCAGTGTCTATGCGCACCCTTGGCTTCTGAGGAGCTTCAGTCCACTGACTTTCCTGAAGATCCCTGGGCGTGGATCACAGATAGATCAGCTGCATTAAAGGTCAGTGGGGTATACTGAAAAAAAAAAATCCCAAAGAAAAGGGCTTAAAACTGTTCACAGAAAAGGGAACTCTGCTCAATGTGAAGAGTGACAGACTGTGATGCTTGGCCCAGAAACCTTGTTACGTTTTCACTGACTCCTGGGCAATCTGCACCCTGTGGGACAACTGGATGAAAGTCTCATCTTCTATGGGGACAAACACTGTGGCAGCGCATTGCACAGGACCCACGAACCCCGTTTGTGCTCCATGGGGATGCCAAAGAGGAAGGCTAAACAGCACTGGTATCCACAGACCTGCACTGCTGGGGAGTAGGCGCCACCGAAGGAAGGAACGGGACGCTTCGAAAGGAGAATCTGACCAAGATAACTGACAATGGAGGCTCAGCTCCCCACAGAGCATCTTCTTCGTAAAGGCACTTTGGGTTCTGAATGAAGCAATCCCCTGAAATGGAACATGGTGAAGGGCAGAGGAGCCCCAGACTGGTATAAGATTCCCAAACCACATAAGTAACCTTTCTTCCTCTACCTCCCCTGCCCGCCTCTGGGAACTGGGCTCCTGGAATTTTAGGGAAGCAAGAGAGCCTGGCAGTGGCTGACGAATCTGATGCTTCGTTTGCTGTCTGGCTATGCTTGCTGAATTTAGGCAATTATGCACATGATAATGATCAGGAGTAGGGGTGACAACCCCTAAGGTGGTCCTGGTGTGACCCACATACCAGGGGGTTAGAGACGAGTCTGGGTGCACGGTACAGGTGGGATCCAAGAAGGATCGCAAACACGATGGAGCGATTGTGGCAAGGAGAGCTCATAGCGATGAGCCGGCTGTGGCAGGAGACCGACAAGCCCAGTAGATGAGGGGAGAACACCTTAGACCAGGGGTGTCAAACTCGTTTTCACCAGGGGCCACATCAGCCTCGCGGTTGCCTTCAAAGGGCTGAATGTAGAGCTCCTGGCCCCTAGTTAGGGAGTAGTTACATTTATACAGCCCTAAAATTACATTCAAGTTCTGTTGATTTATAGGATTACTCCCCAAAGGGATGATGTCAGGGGAAATAGCAATGATTCCATTGAACTGAAAATGAGACTTTACCTTAATATTTTAGACTCCTTATTCCATTAAACCAGCAGATAAAAAGGGATTGCTTTACTCTCTAGCGTGGTTGATCCTGATTTCTACAGGGTTCTGGGGTTGCTGCTACCCAGCGGAGGCGAGCAGGACTATGTTAGGAGGAGGTTTGATGGGGGCCTCTTCGTGCTTCCAGGCTGAAGTGTGAAGGTAAACAGAAAATTACTGCACCTAAAACGGGACAGGATGTTCGAGGACTCAGTTCTTTTGGATGCAGGGATTTGGGTCACTTCAGTATCAGCTCAGATACAGAGCTGAGACTAACTGAAGCGCTACCACAGATTTCAATTTTGACCTCACAGTGAATTCCAGAAACAAGTATGATGTAGCTCTGCACATTTCTTCTTTGCTTGTAATATGCATGTGTTTTGATCTATACCGTTTTGATCTTTTTCTCTCCTTCCATTATTTTATATATAAATCCTTGAAGTTAAATTTTATAACTTAGTCTTCAGGTAAGAGAATATTCAGTGAAACCGCGATGAATTCTGAGGATTAATGATATGGTCAGCCATGAATACAATGATCATTGGAACTGGGCATCTCATTTTGGAGACAGCGTGAAAACATCTTTGGATATAGGAAGGCAGCTATGTTTCGTTTTCTGCAAATACAGAGTTGTTACACCGTTTTATGTAAGTTCTAATGCGTGCTGAGCGGTGCATAGGGCGACTCCGGAGTCAAAAGCCTGCATGATCATCCCCTTGCTTTCTCTTTGAGGGTGAATTTAAGGGGCGGAGTCTGTTTTAAACTTTTCTTAATCTCTCATAGCAAATTTTGAGAAATATGTTCACCATGTTGACTCGCAAATTATTCAAATCAGACAAGAGATTTGGAAATGCAATTTTTCATGTGCGGTCTTGGGATTGTGGGGGTTGGGCATGTGGGGAACGCATGAGAAACAAGAGCATCTGAAGCAGCAGAGGCACCAACCGTGATGTGAGCATTTCGAGTCGTTAGTTGGAGAATCACTGTCGCTGTGCTGAGCAGAGAAATGAGCAGGGAGGAAAAGGGCCAAGGAAGGAGGCCGTTGCCACACAATGCCCCCTGGCTCGTTGTTCTCCCCGCCCCCTTTAAAAATCCCATTTCTCTCCCAAAGCTCAGCTCAGATATCCCTCCCCAGGATCACTACTCTGATCTCAATGGTCTTGATGTACCTCTTCTCTGAAATCCCACCTGTGTGCTCACCATCTGTGATTAGAGTCAACTGCTTCCTTTTTTGATTCATCCAATGAACAATGTCTGAAGAAAAGGAATAAGAATTGTCTTACCTTTGTTTTTCATCATCAACATCTGGCACATGGAAGTCTCACAAAGAAGACAGATTTATATATGTCTGAGTAGTGAATGATTTCAGAGGTACAGTAGGGGACAAAATGTCCTCACTGAGTGGTCATCAAACTGCACCTTTTCAGCCCTGGCCGGGTGGCTCAGTTGGTTGGAGTGTCGCCCTGTACACCAAAAAAGTTGTGGGTTTGATTCCCAGTCAGGGCATATACATAGGTTGCAGGTTCAATCCCATGTCGAGGCGTGTACAGGAGGCAACTGATGTTTCTCTCTGTCTCTCCCTCCCTCCCTCCCTTCCTTCCTTCCTCTCTAAAATCAGCAAGTATATCCTCGGATGAAGACTAAAACAAAAATTGCACCTTTGCAGAGCAGTTCTTGGGGATTCCCCCAGGTGGGCACAGGCGAAGGAGGCCATGAACCTGCCCTTCAGCCGTGAGAGTGGTACCCCAATCCTTGGAGGCTGTTTGTACATGACTGGGGTCCCGGAAGCGTCGCTGGTGCTAGCAGATGGGGTCCTGCTTTCCAGGCTTCTCCCCCAAACCACTGCAAACTCCCTAATAGAATTTTCCAAGTACGGTCTTTGTGGGTCCCTCGTCAACTGGATTTAAGGGACAGGTGTCCTCTGAGCCCATCTTCAAAAGGACGCTGCGATGAGCTTATTCCCTTTGGCCCTGAGAGGGCGCATTCCTCACCTGCACTGTGGTCCGGGAAACTCCAGGTGCCATCCCACCACGTGTTCATCGGGGCTTTGAAGGAGCCCTGATAACCGCAGGCAGATGCGGACATCCAGGGGCTGATGAGCAGGAAGTGAAAAGGGGAGCCTGGAAGCAGGGGGATATTTAAAGAAACCCAAGAGCAGGACCAAAACGAGGAGAGAAGCTGAAGGCCGGCGGGCAACCCCTGCAGACCCAGCCCACGAGAGAGCCGGGAGGTGAGGGACGGCTGTGCGTCCTCGGCAGAGCCAGAGTGGAGAAGCCCCATCTCCGCTCAGTCCCTGCGTCGGGGTCCCCCTCTGCGGGGCCTGCAGGGGACCTTGGGCGCCCGCCCGGAGCCAGACCCAGGAGACCAGGAGGGGAGGAAAGTCCAAGTCCCTGTTAGGGGTGACGTGACGGGTCCGGACGGAGGGGGCCGGCGCCCACGGTCTCCTGGCAACCAAACCCTGGCGTCTGCACCCTCCGCCAATCGGCGCTCCGCCGGGGGAGGTGGTCACAGTGCGGCTCTGTGACCTCCCGGCAGCCCGGCCTCTACCATTCCTTCCTGCGAAATGTCCCTAGAGCTGCCCCTGCCCCACTCCCTGTCCTAGAGGGACCCATCCAGCCGCAACCGCTTCTCTTATCTCCCCCTCACTCCCTCCAACCCCCATCTGGGCGCGTCACTCCGGATGTGTCCCAAGTGCGCAGGAGGAAAAATTCCTGGGGCTCAGAAAGGGTGGCGTTCCGTCTCACTTCGCACTCTCTGGTCGAAGCCCACAGGTCCTTGACCCCTGAGCTGTCGGAGAACCAGGCCGCGCCCTGGGCCTGGTGCTGCGGGGCAGCCGGAGGTGGTGAGCGCAGCAGGAGGCCTGCCCAGACGTGCCGGGGCAGGGCCGAGGGTTACCCCGCGCGCTCTCATCTGACCTGACATTTTAAAGCACTGCCCAGTGCTCGATGTTTGGAGTTTCCATGGTGATGGAAAACAGGGCTCTACTGCTCCCGATTTAACTTTGTCACCAAGGGTCATGGGCCAGACATGCAGGTGTGATGAGCAGGGCCCCGGAGAAGCAGAGTCGAAGGCGGGAGCGCGGCCCCAGGGAGGGGAGAGGTGTGGCTCTCTGGTCCAGGACTCTCGGGACTTGGGGCGCGGGGACTGCAGGGAGAGAGGGCTGGGGAGTCTGTGATCCAGCTCCTCTGAGAAGCAATGCCAAGAACGGACTAAAGTTGCCAGGATTTTATTAGGAAACATGTCTGTCTGAGGAGAACATAAGGGAGCTACGAAAAGCTGGGAGAGCTGTCAGACCGCCAGATGAGTCTCACCCCCGAGGTGGGGTGAAGAGGGGAAGATAGGGGAGCACCCTAAGCTGTGATTCCGTCTAAGGAGAGCCCTACAGGACCTGCAGGGAGCCCTTGAAACAAGGCCAGTCCAGTTGCAGCTGCCCCAGCAAGCAGTCACCACGCGCAGTCCCTGGAGGGGACCTGTTGGCTTGGCACAAACGCGGTGTGGACCCAGCGCCGGCCTCAGACATCCACGCTCTCCCCGGAGGAGGCGGGCGTGGGAACTCAGGCGCAGGGATCGGGCGCAGAAGGCAGGCTGGCTGAGAGAGCCCACAGGCTCCTCTGCGCCCAGTGGCCAAAGCCAGGACCGGCCTAGGGAACACCTGCTAGCGTTCTGGGAAGCTCTAGTCCTGGCAGCACGGGAATACTTTCTGTGGGATTGTTCTGGAGTGGAGAGGCAGGTGGGGTCTGAGCCTGCTAGGACCCAGTCACTGAGTAATAGGAAAGAGGCCGTTCTCAAAAAAAAATCCAAGCTGTACATTCACGCGGAAGCCATGCATCAACCATCCAATAACACCTAAAAGGCTCTATTTCAGAAAGCGACAGCTCTGTCCCCCTTTCCTTGATGCCTGCCTCTTCAGAAACTATTTCCTTGTCTTGAGTCCAGTCGCAAAGGTCTCTCATCCTCTCGCCACAGGCTGCCCGCCTTCGGCTCTGCGGGCGCTTGGATCTAAGCGCGAGGACCGCACGGGCAATTTCCCCCCAGCAATTTGGTGATTACATTTCGACACAACCCAGTTTTCTATGTATAACATTTCATAGCAGATTAAATAATTTTGACATATATTGCCAGTTTTCTTAGGAATGGATATTCCTTATGTTAAAAACCCTGATACAATACATCTCAACCTTTTTAAAGTTGGAATGGCTGACTGGGTTTACTTTATTAAAATCTATGAAACGCTCCTTTAGGTGAAAAAAAAACTAGGGGAGTCCGGTTGTCTGTGGTTCTTGCCTTTCCCCACCCTTTTCGCTCCCTTTTTCACTCCCCGTGAGTGCTGATCCGCAGCTTTTTTAGGTTAATCCTGGAAGGCTTCCTATGATGTCTATCACTCTCCAGTAGGAGAAGGACCCATCCTATTTCTAAATAAGGTGGGGTTTTTTTTGGTAATTCAATATTTATTTAGATATTAAGTGCATTATTGCATAGAAAAGCTCTTGCAAACCTGCTTGGTCACCTCTGACATATTTCTGAAGAAGTTTTATCTCATGACGCTTCATTTGTTTAAAATTGAGAAAATACAGACTTCAGAGATGTAACAAAATCCAACTTAATAGAAGCACACATAAGTGAGGTTTACTTTAATTATACTTTGTAATAGAATGAAATGTAATCAAAGGTATTTTTTCATCCTGAAGCTACTATGTTTCGACTCAAGATACGAAAGGAGCATGCGACATGGTCCTCTCCCCTGTAATTCAGGAACGTCAATCTCAAGGACAACATGGTAAATACAGAAGGTTCGGAGGAGTCCTAAGAGATTTCTCTTCACTTCCCCTCTGTGTAGCACCTAATTCGGGTTGACTTCTCAGTACAGGACAGAGCACATACCACATACTCAGCATGTGTGTGAGGAATGGTTTCAGACATACATTAATTAGGATTGTAATTATGTTCTAGAAAAACTGTTATATTTCATTCCTTTGTGACATATTAATATTATTCATAGATTTTTAAAAATTACGTGTGACTGCTGAGAAATTTTCCTTATCTCTCTCTTGCCTTCTCAGAATGATTGCGAATCAGCAGAGGCAAGAACGAAAGAACAGTATCGCTATCCTTTGTCCTATAGCCATGTGTTACACAAGTTCTCCACAAGTGTTTGATGATGGGTAGACGATTATTCTCTGTGTGTCCATGTGCTGTTGTTGTTTTTAGGTGAAAGAAGCAAATTCTACTCAAGAAAGGAAAACCTCTCTGTTCACCAGGAATCAAGGGCAGGTTCATTGTCTACCTTCATTTATTATTACAGTCAGAACCCCCAGCACGGTGTGGAATGGGTGAGACGTAATATAAAACTTTCTGAATAAATCACAAATGAATGACAGGTGATATTTCAAATAAACAGCAGTAAAAAGAATCGATAATTACATAGATGAATCCTAAATGAAGGGTTGTCATCAGTGCTAATAAAATATTTTGAATGTCATTTGCTCTACAAAATAATAGGGAAGCTCTGGGCTGAGCCAAAGTCCTGTCCATCCACTGAGGCCCCACAGCAGTAGGAGGAGGAAGTGGCTGGCGGGCCACACCTGGAACATGCTGGAAGCTCTGGGTTGGTGGACCCCTGTTTGCCTTGTGACCTCATCACTTCATATCTCTGCCTCCTCCTGACTTGTCGGTCCTCAGCTGTGTCTGTGGGACTCTGGCTTTCCCTGCGCATTGTTACTATCAGGTGTGATGACTTTGGGCTCTGTCTTGTTGATGCTCAACGGAAGGTTCTCGGGGACCAGGGGGCTTGGAGCTGGCACTGACTTGTGGGCCTAGAGGAGCGGTAATATAAAGGCAGTCGGGATTTGTCAGAGATACAGAAT
>PVJI01029259.1:0-15476 GCA_004026765.1 Micronycteris hirsuta
GAAGTTTTTAACAATAGCAGCTAGCAAAAGTAACACACCCTAATCATAGTCTCTAAGAAGCCCCTGGCCCCCAAATTAGAAAGGACTGGTTGCCAGAAGTAGCCACCCCCATACCTCTCCTCTTGAGAGAGGACAGAAGCAAATGACCACCATTTTCAAGCTACGAAATCAAATCCATCATTTCAAGCAAATTCACCCTTTCAGGGCAGTATACCTTGCATGAGAGGGTAGACAAAATGTAATGTCAGAAGCCCCACTTCACAGCAAGTGAGTTCTTAAATGCCTACTTTCCCTGAAAGAAAATTTAGGCGGAAAGATGCACGTTTTAAAAATAAGTACATTTCAAGCAAGTCAGTCAGGGAGACTCAAGACCAGAAGCCACCCAATGAGACAATGGGGAATAAGAAATAGGAAACTGTGAGTGGTCTTTCCAGGCATTGTCCTCCTCAGTTATGACTGAGCGGGGTGAAGAAGTAATTGCTGACACCGGGCCTGCACCCGTGGGGATATGGTTCCAAGGCCAGCAGTGAGACGTTAGCCAACCACAAGGAAGAGGGGGCCAAGGTTCCGGGAGGTGCCAGGTTTCAAGGACGTGACTTAACCATCTCAGCCAGGAGAATGGCTGAGTGTTTTCCATTACCTCTTCTGCAGTCGCAGCTTCTTCACTGGTTTTTTCGGAGGAACTGCCTCCAAGCGTACCGGCCCTGCCTGTTACGGCAGACCAGGGACTCACTGAGATGGCACCCCTGCAGCCCAAGGACTCTCCGGGGCTGCCTCGGCTTCCCACTTGCCATCTACCCAACCTGACTTCATGGGCTCAAACACACACACAGATGTGTGCGCGCACACACACACACACACACTCCCCCACCCCCGGACTCCTCACATCACTCCCCAGGCCTCTTCACAGTGAGCCTTAAGGGCCAGGACTTCTGAGATTCTTGGGAGCAATAGTTTTCCACTCACTTCCCAACTCTGGAGGACTCATTGTCCAAAGACATCCAAGTGGGAAGGGAAAGCTGTCTTTTAGGATCTCAGAGGTTAGATTTTGGTGATAAAGTTTTAAATTTGCTGTCCATTACTAATGTTAAACTCACAGCAGTCAGCCTGGAGATCTGCAATTATAACAATTCACCCAAACAGCCTCTTTGTTAGTCGCGCTTGAAGAGCTTTTGAAATATAATTGTAACGCAGCGCGAAGTAAAATAAAAATTCAGATTTTCTTTTACCGAGGCCATGAACAATACTGTCCTTTTTACAGCAGCGGAAAGCCTTAAGACATTCGTTATATTCCTTCAGTGAGCTTTGTTCAATAAATGCTAAGCCTTGAAGCTTTTAAATGTATTAAAGTGATTATGATATCATCACTCCAAAGGCACTTCAATAGAACATTAAGACAGAAACAATTTTCCTCCACACAATCGGCATAACAGTAACAAAAAAAGTTGATTAAATGCACATTGTAGCAAAAATATTTTCAGTATTTACAGACATATGCACATAACATTAACGGTAACCCACACCATGGGCAGGGAAGAGAAGGGAAAGTAATAAAAGCATTAGGGGGAGAGCAAATTTTAACAATAAATCTTCAAAACTTGAACTGTGGCTCAACTGTGACTTTGCTTTGTGGATTTACAATCAAAGTCACACTACATAAAAGAAAAGGCTCAAAATTAATAAATACTAGAAGAGAATAAGTCCTGTTTTGCTCTTCTCATAAGCCCAAATATATTTGCCACTCACATTCACCATACTTCCTAAAATGCCTCAATAACTGGCAGGAAGTGTGAATCTATTTATTTAAAACATCATTTAACATACTGCAGGCAGGCAATGACTCTGCAAGGGAGAGATGCCTAATGCATCCAACCAGGAGGTGCAGAGAACTTAGGGAGGAGGCCAAGAGAGGGGGTCAGAGTAAAACTGCAAGATTTAAGGTTCTCTTTGTTGCAGGCTTGTTACAGAATGCCCTTAACACAAACAAGGGGATTATGAATTCACATGTGAATTTATCCCCCATTAAACTTTCAGTAAAGGGGTCAGTTGGCTGGAACAGCAAAGCCAAGGCACCAGGGTCACATGCCCAGGGAAAAACTACTTGTAGGCTCTCCTGACACATGAAAGTAAGACAAAGGGGAAGTTTCAGCCCTTCCTGGGTGTATATGGGTTAGTATGTACATCTATGAGTCTGGTTCTGCGTCCTATTATTTTGCTCATCTTTATCTTGAGAGAATGTCCCCAAGGCATTTAAAACTTGATAGTCCCCTTTCTAATGGACACACAATAGGGTGTTGGTGATTATTTTTTGTAGTAGGTATTTATATAGTAAAGGTATCTATTCTATGCTTGTCATATTTGGTTCAAATATTTACCATCAATTGTTTTTCCCTCTTAAGTTTGTTTATGGGTTTTTTTTAAGATAAAGTTTTACATCTTACATAAGGAATACAGTCGACAATATTTAATAATCACGTATGTATGGTGCCAGGTAAGCACTTGAAATATAGGAGGGACCACTTTGTAAATTATATGATTGTCTCACCACTATGCTGTACACCTGAAACTAATACAAAATAATATAGAATGTAAACTTAATTGAAAAACATTTTTAAAAAGAAAGGTTTACATTTGAAAATTAAGAAGAAAGGGACTTTAAGGAACGGAGGGGAGACTGGCAAAAAAGATAGCAAATTTCCAAACCAGTCAAAACCAAACTCCTGCATACGACCCAGAACCATTCACTTGTCTTGCCCCCTAGGCCAAAGGAAGGGCGTCTGTGTTTCTCAGTGGAAAACACTCTACAAACAATGCAGACTACACGAGAAAAGCCACTAACAAGGCCTTTTATTACTCAACTTGGGGCCCTTGTGATTTTCTTTATGGAGAGAGTATCCTTGTCCATCACCTCAAGCACTGCTCCCTGGCCCTGGTGGCTTCTTAAACCCACCCAAAGAAAGGAACACATAATAAAGATCCAAAAAAAATAGGAAATAAAGACCATACGGTGGGTGACAGTTCCCCAACACAAACAACTAGCCAGTGCCGTGGGCCAGAATTGATTTTCTATGTGACATCAGAAGGGATTACCTCTCCTCACAATACTTCCCAGGGGCATGGAGTGGAAATCATAATTAATTCAGGCAAATTCAATCCTGAGAGTCCTAGTGACAAATACTTTCCTTATAATATGAAGCACAGTCTCAAAACATCTTAAAACAGTTGGTGGGAGCCATAGCAACACACTCAATGCAATAACAACATGAAGCTACACGATAAAATGCCTGTGATCCAATAATAATTCTTTCAAGTGAGGAAAGAATATTCTTTTAAAAATAAGTTTATACTTCAAAGAAAATGCATTTCCATTAATAACGCTCTCTTTTCCTCTTGGTGATAGGAGGTAGGTGGGAATAGAGGTTAATTTGATTCCTTAACTATCTTAGTCCATTAGGCCAACAAAAATATTCTGTCTTAGAAGAAAGTGTATCATTGTACTTCTGATGAGAAGAATCAGACAGGAGAGGTTGCTTCCATAGCCAGTTTGACCTAAACCCACAAAAATCTAAAAATACCATGGCAGTCAATTACAAATTAGCCATACCAGCAGAGGAGAATTAGATACACCCATTATTTCAAAACAGATCATCGAAACAATTTATTTTTGTCTTCAAAGTCTATTCCATTGAGTGGTAGGGTTATATAGAGATATACAAAGAGCACTGGACCAGGAACCAGACATCCCGAAATCTAGTTCCAATTCTAGCACTATCAGCCAGAGGCCTTGGGCCAATTAATACTCTCCGGAGGGCCTGAGTCTCTTCTCTCTTAAAGACAATGGTTGACTCACATGTTTTCATATGCTCTTTCAGTTGTAATCTATAACTGTGTGATTATAATCTTCCTAAAGATATTCTGCATAGAATTACATTTAAATCAGTTTCCACTCCTTGACCCCAACAGTTGGGCAAAGGTGAGAATGTGCTGGGTGAAAGAGAAAATGATGACCGGAAAAAAAAAAAAAAAAAAGACATTCTGGAATTAATGGTCAGAGGTTTACCCCCAAAGTAGAAAATCAGAGGTCGACTGCGTTTATGTGTGTGTCATATGTACACGTACACAAGCATGCCATCTTCTTGGCCAAAACACTTTTCCCTTCATCGCTACAACCCAATATTTCTTAAGTTCCCATTAGAAAATGCTTCCACTTGGTTAATGATGTGATTAGAAAGGGTGATAAGAACATGCATGGTTGATACATGCAGTCTTTGGAATCAGATGACTGATCTTGATTCCACCTCCTTGGGTAAATTTACATAACCTCTTAGCCTCTGTTATAACAGTGCCTTGGCCATATGATTATTGTGAGATTCAAATAAAATAAGCCACATAAAGGAGATGTAGTAATGGCTATAATTATTATTACTTATCACTACTACTTCTTTTAAAAATCCCATTGGGTTGTTTAAGAGTTACTGGTAAATAATAACATATGTTTAAAACAACTGTAGGATATTTATACAATGGAATTCTACTCGGCCATAAAAAAGAAGAAAATTTCACTGTTTGCAACAGTATGCGTGGACCTGGAGAACATTATGCTAAGTGAAATACGCCAGTCAGAGAAAGACAAATACCGTATGATTTCATTCACTTGGAATCTAATGAACAAACTGAACTAACAAGCAAAATAGAGACAGACTCGTAGATGGAGAGCAGATGACAGCTAGTGTAGGGGGGGAGGCTACGGGCTGCGGGGAGTGAGCAAAAAGGAAAAAGGGCTCACGGACATGGACAACAGTGCGGTGATTGCTGGGGTGAGGAGGGTGTAAGGGGACTAAATGGTAATGGGAAAAATAAAAATTACATTTTTTAAAAAACATGTTAAATACTTAGCACCAGTTCGTGGCACAGCAAAACCTAATAAATGTTGCTATTACTCTTGTCACCTATTATACTCATCTATGTGGCTTATTATTGTTATCTGATAAACCGGTAGCATTTCTCTTTAATCCAATACTCATTTTCCCCCACCATGACCATTTTCAATGGAACAGTTCTAGCACTCAGGCCCCCTCAGCACAAATCGCGGGCCCCGAATCAAACTAACACTTCTTGGTGGTAACAAGACTTGGTGAGCGGAGCCCAGGAGTGGAGACTCGGAGACTTAGGTTAGGTTCTCCTCTGAACAATGAGAAGGCCAAAGCCAATAAGCTCAGAGACACCCCGACTGACTTCATACGACCCCACCCAACAGCTTCCTCTCTCGCCGTTTTCATGCTTGATGGCCCCAAATAAACAACTTGAAGTCCAGAGGAGTAACTTGCACACACAGCTGCAGGAACAACCTGTGGGAGATTTTTACCAAAACCAGGGTTGAATCCATTTTCCAGGCCTGGTCCAACTTCGTTCTCCATATTAAACGACAGACAGATGTTTCTGGACACCAATTCAGAGAAACAAGAGTTTCTCTACTACTCCTTTAGTTTCCACTTAGAACAGTACCAGCAATACTCAGTCCTGTACTGGTAAAATTCCTGCTATTTTTTTCTAAAAGGTCCAAGGGGATTGGCATAGAAAGTTTTGCCCACAATGGGTGGCTGCTGCAAAGGAAGATATCCTCACACTTTACCCCGTGGTTGAGGCAGTTCAATAAGCAGGTTATTCTCTGCACTTTATGATCCACATTAAATGACAGGTAAGCATTACACGTTCCCTTGGCTATAACTTGTGTAACCTACCTTTCTGGGAAGATGCGCAAGATCATAGAGGGACTTGCTCTGGCTGGTGTGGCTCAGTGGATTGAGTGCTGGCCTTTGAACCAAAGGGTTGCTGGTTCGATTCCCAGTCAGGGTACATGCCTGGGCTATGGGTCAGGTCTCCAGAAAAGGGTACGTGAGAAGCAACCACACAGTGAAGTTTCTCTCCCTCTATTTCTCCCTCCCTTCCCCTCTCTCTAAATATAAATAAAATCTTTTTAAAAAAAAAAAAGGATCATAGAGGGACTCATGTAAGGACTGATGTGAGAACTGAGATAACATGTGACAATTTGCTGATTGCAGTCGGTTCCTGTGATGGAGAATAAAACTGTATGTTGAGGATAAAGGGGGCTCCAGGCCTATACGAAGGAATGAAGCAAGCACTACGCTTCCAGGACACAAGGCAGATGACAGGTCAGTATCTCTGCTTTCTATGCACACCCTAGCCCACAGTTCTGCCACCTATCTAAATTTTCTCTTGGCTTCGAGAAGGATATTGCTGCTGACCCTGGACCTTTAAATAGAAGTGTATTCCAGAACCATGGGGACAGTGTCAGGCCACAGGCCACCTTACCCCTGCCACTTGCTTAGTTAATGCCTGGCAAGTAAGTCTCAAAAACCAATGGGCAGAAGAAATGAAGATGACACCGACGCTAACTTTTCAATCCCTATTATTTAGCTACTTTATTAGAGTTTTCTTAACTCCTCTGCACAAAGAGAAGGGTAAGCTATAGAAAACTAAGTGGCTTTGTCATCAAAAGCGTTCTCCACTCTGGCACACAAACACCTGTCAGTGCAAAAGATGCTTCTTTATCAAGGCTTCATACCTACCAGGAGCCAAGCATACTCTGAGCTTTCAGACTATTTTATTCCAATGTTTTGAAGTACCTTCAGTTCACATGAAGGCTAAAGACTTTTAAAAGGTGGAAAAAGAAAAAGGCCTTTCTTTAAGAAAAAGGAAAAGATACTGTGCCATGATTAAGAAGCCCTAAAAGCCTTTTAGCTGACAGCATAAGCTTTGTTGAACAGCCTCTAAGAACCTCCACTGAGAGACACAATTCAGCAATAAAATAGAGGCAGAACATACAGTTTAGCATCCCCAGCCTCCCAAATGCAAGTAGCCCATTTTTATGCCAGAAGTCAGGGTACTCCCCCAACAGCCCATTGAAACACTCAAGGTCCAGGGTGGCATCAGACCAACAGACATGTGACTTCAACCAACTGATACATCATGGCCTGCCACCAGAGAAATTAGTCTGTACCAAACTCAGCACAATCCTGCAGTTAAAACCAGAATTTTAAAAATGGCAAAGCTGGCTTAACCCTTCAGATTGCCCCATGCCCCATCTCTATTAGTCCACTGATGCTGCTCTCTTTGCCCTGCATGCCTACAGCAAGCAGTGACTGCCAAGCTAGCTACGTATGCTTTTCCAAGAGCTTGCCGCCCCAGTCAGCAGAGTTTGGACCACTCACAAACACTCAGTACTCATATTCAGAGCGCTCATATGGAATAACACGGGCTTTTTGCGAGTTGTGGTGAGAGCTGCACAAATCTACCTGTTACAATTTCAGTAGCCACTGCACTGCCTGCCATTCCGCCCTGATCAGCTCTCAGAGAACAGGAGTGTGAGGTGGGAAGGAAAAACCACAACCAAGATTATATTAAATCAATTCACACATCTCCCACACATCCTAACATGAAGCCATGGTTTAAACACACGTGTAGCATTTGGTTGGGTGTGTGAAATACTAGTTTTGAGTGATAGAGCTCTCACCCTGTTTCAGACATGCCTTTTCTCTGAAACTATTACACTTGGAGAGCTTCAAGCTCTTGTTCCAGACCCATTCATCTAAAAACAGAAAGCACCTCTCAAGCTCCTTTCTGACACAAGCCCATCATTCACCATTTGCTGGTACGCACAGTTTTTGCTGACAAAGCTCCATTACTAGAAAAAGCTCAGTAAGTAAAGCTGATTTGAAATAACTATATATTATATGGAGGCTGAATGAGGAAAAGTGATTTGAAGTCTAGAAAATCATCATATAAAAAGGCTCTAGAAAGAACTGCTTAATTATTTAAATACCTTCACTTCCTACAAACCACACATCATTTGATTTATCATTGGTATTAAATATTTGGTCATTTACCGGGGTCATCCGACAAAACAACTCCATATAGGAAGTACATATCAGACACGGTAATTCTTCAGTTGAAATGCCTACATCTCCCTGATTAATGTCCAAATATTCTGCTAATGCTATCAAACTGAGGTGAGTGCCAATTTCAGCTCCCCGGTAAAGCTGCAAAGCTGAGAGCACACCAGTAGAGCAGCCTGAAGAGCAAATTATCATGTCCTATTCTCTGTTGCAAAGCAGACTGATCACATGGCTGGGATGGCTCCAACAAAGATACTTATGTGCATAGAGATGGCTGGTCTCATGTGACTCACGCTCCCTGATTCAACCTCTACAGCAAGTCACGGAGAGCAAGGCCTTGGGAGGAGAGTGTGTGCCTTCTCCCCTACTTCCGTGGCTCACCCCAAGCCCAGATCAGGTAATGGTGCCCCAGGCCAGAATGTCTCATTATAGACTCTCCACCTCCCAATTCCTACTTGCTCTTCAAGATCCATCTCCTGCATAAAACACTTGTTATACAAGTTCAAAATGCTCTCTCCAGTCTTTCAACTCCTCCTACAACTAGAGTTTTTTAGAGTGAAGTCAAATTATCTCCTTCATAAATTCAAGGTAGAATCGGCATCTTCTATTCTCTGGAGTTCTTAGTACAATAATGAATAAGAGTGACTCAGGTTCAGGCCATGATTAAGTCAAACAAGTCAAAAATAAGGAACACAAGAATCCTAATATCAAGTCATAAGAACATCTGACAGACTTCTAATTCTATAGCACAAAAACAGAGATAGAATTTTTTGAAGTGCCTACTTTCAGAACTTGACTATATATACTAGGTCATAAAAAGGGTCTAGAATTCCAAGAAATAGACATAGTATAGACAACAATCTCTGATCACACTTCACAGAAATTTTAAAACCTTCTCTTCAACAACTTTTATGACAAGAGAAAATCATCTCCACAGATGATGAAAAAGCACTAACATTAAAATCCAACACCAGTTCCTGATTTTCTAAAAAGCAATAAAATGTAGATATCACTTCAAGATTCTGATTTCAGTCCCTTTGGATATATATCCACCAGTGGGATTGCTGAATCGTATGGTAGTTACATTTTTAATTTTTTCCATAGTGGTTGCACCAATTTACATTCCCGCCAACAATATATAATAAGAATTCCTTTTTTCTCCACATCTTGGCCTACACTTATCTTTTTTTTTATAATACCATCTAACAGGTGTGCATCTAACAAAAGTGCCTATAGTTAACAACATTGTATCAAATACTCAAAATTTTGCTAAGAGGGTGAATCTTCTGTTGTTATCACACATATATAGTAATAAGAACAATAAAGGTGGTAGGAAACTTTTGGGGATGCTGGGTATGTTTATGGCATAGACTGTGGCGATCATTTCATTGGATGTCTGCTTGCCTCCAAATGCATCAAGTTGTATGCATTAAATATGTACAGCCTTTTGCATGTCAATCATACCTCAATAAAGTGGTTTTTAAAAAGCAATAAAGTAATACTGCTTTCAAAAATGTATTTTTAAAAGACCTGCTCAGTACTAGCCAATGCAATTAGAGAAAGAAAAGAATTAAGAAGCATAAAAATTAGAAAGCAGCAAAATCATTTTTCCATATGATTTTCTACAATCATATGCCAAAAGCTAACAGAATTAATGAAATAACTTTTAGAAAAAAAGACATTAATGAGGTGGACCATTGTAAAATTAGCATTTAAAAACCAACAGTTTTACCCCTATTTCATTTACAGTCATTCCATTTCATTCAATTAATTACAATTTACAAGCCCTTTTATTTTCGCAAAGAATTCCTCACAATCCTATGAAGGAGATAGTAATCAATCCCATTTTACAGGTATAGAAAATAAAGCTCAAGTTAAGTCATCTTTCTCGGTCACAAAGCTAGTAAATAGCAGTGCCTATCTTCTGACTGCAAGTCCTGTGTTCATTTCCTACAAGATGCCTTTTTCCCCTCGTTAGACAAAGATATTAAATTCTGTGGGTGGTTTTCTCAACTCTGCCAAAATTAACTCTTAAGTCAACAACAGATCTTAAAGCCCTGATCTCTGTTTCTAATGTAAAAATTACCTATGAAAATGGATCTGTTTGTTAACGGGGTAGAATGATGTAATGTATGGCAACCTAAGTAAGGAAATAATTCATAACTAGGCAGAATATGTGATTAACATTCATTTTGCTTCAAGATTGCAGATGGAGTATTTTTCCCCATAATTCATACTATAATCTCTTAATACAAACTAACATTTTATCAAACTTTCTTTTTAAGTTATAGGAAACAAATTCCTTTTTTATAGATTTTCAGCAACAATAATACTGTTTTTCTTTTATTTTTTATTGTTGTTCAATTACAGTTGTCCCCATTTTACCCCAATGCTCTCCTCTGCCCCTCCCATCCTCCCGCAACATTCAATCCCCCCTCCATTGTCCTTGTCCACGGGTCCTTTATACATGTTCCTTGACTTGACCCTTCCCCTTTTTTGCCCTATTATCCCACTCCCCGCTTCCCTCTGGTCACTGTCAGTTTGTTCTTTATTTCCATATCTCTAGTTCTATTTTGCTTGCTTGTTTGTTTTGTTGATTAGGTTCCACTTATAGGTGAGATCATATGGCATTTGTCTTTCACTGCCTGGCCTATTTCACTTAGCATAATGCTCTCCAGTTCCATCCATGCTGTCATGAAGGGTAGGAGTTCCTTCTTTCTGTCTGCTGTGTAGTATTCCATTGTGTAAATGTACAACAGTTTTTTGACCCACTCATTTACTGATGGGCACTTAGGCTGTTTCCAACACTTGGCTATCGTAAATTGTGCTGCTATGAACATTGGGGTGCATAGATTGTTTTGAATTGGTGTTTCAGGATTCTTAGGGTATAATCCCACCATTGGAATTGCTGGGTCAAAAGGTAGTTCCATTTTTAGTTTGAGGAAATTCCAGACTGTTTTCCACAGTGGCTGCCCCAGTCTGCATTCCCACCAACAATGTATCAGGGTTCCCTTTTCTCTACAACCTCACCAGCACTTGTTATTTGTTGATTTGTTTATGGTGGCCATTCTGACCAGTGTGACGTGTACCTCATTGTGGTTTTAAATTGCATCTCTCTGATGGCTAGTGATGTTGAGCATCCTCCTTTCATAAGTCTCTGGGCCCTCTGTACGTCCCCCTTGGAGAAGTGTCTGTTCAGGTCCTTCGCCCATTTTTTAATTGGATTGTTTGCCCTCTTGGTGTGAGTTCTTTATATATTTTGGGGATGAAACCTGGTCAAGATATCACTGGCAAATATATTTTCCCATATAGTTGGTTCCCTTTTCATTTTGCTGCTGTTTTCTTTAGCCATGCAAGACTTTTTAATTTGATGTAGTCCCATTTGTTTATTCTTTCATTAACGTCCCTGAAACTTACATTTCCAAAAGCTGTCATTTTATTTTAAGATAGAAAAGTATTATAATTGAATGCAAAATGTATATGACACCTTTAGCACTGGACCAATTTGTCTAGAATCAGTAAACTCCTAAGATTATCATAGAAGATAAAGACATAAGCCACACAGTTGAGTTGATACAGACAGACTTTACTCCATCGTTTAATATGTGTTGCACACCTACCATATGTCAGGCTCTGTGCAGGGAGCTTGGAAATAGGTGCACAGTAACAGACCTGAAATTTGCCTTCATAAAACTTAGTGTTTAGTTGGTAAGACAGAAAAATAATAGCATAAGTATCTCTAAAATTGCAGCTGTGGTTGCTATTGTATTGTCTATCTATTGCTCAAGTAATTCTGCCTAACAAACTACCCCAAACTACTTCACTTATTCTCATCTATCTGTAAATCAGCTACAACTTGTATGGGTTAGGCTTGACTCCAGGCTGCAGACTGCAGACTGCAGAGAGGGCTCAGAACTATGCCACGGGAGTTCAGTGTGAGGCCTGGTCTCATAAATGGGCAATGGCAGAAGCTCCAGAGAGGCAGACAGAATGCACCAAGCCTCCAACGTCTAGGCTCAGATCCAGCACACTTTCATCTCCACATATTTTTCATTTGCCTGAGAAAGCCATTTGACCTTGCACAGTATCAGGGGGTTAGGGAACTACTCTAGGGAATGAATTGCAAAGCCACATGGCAAAGGGCATGGATACAGGGAGGGGGAAGAACTTGGAACATTATACATCTGCCACAGCCATAAAAGAAAGACAAATGGTGCTATGAGAACACTCAACAGAGAAATTTGACCATGTGAGGGAGGTCAGGGAAGACTTCTCTAAGCAAGTGCAGCTGGGACTAAAATCTGAAAGACAAGTAGAAATGAAGTAGATGAAAGGGGAGGTAAGAAACTTCCAAATAAAGAGCACAGCATGTGCAAAGTCCCCATGGCCAAAGGAGACATGACCAGCTCAAGACATTTAAGGAAGGCAACTGAGGCTTGACAGAGGGAAAGAGAACATGTTACAAGATGAGGAGAGAAGAGGTGGCGGGAGGCCTGTGCTTTATGTGAAGGAATTTAAATAACAGAAAACCATCAAAAAATGCTAAGCAAGGAAGGAACATAGTTACATTTGCCTCTTCACTAGATCACTTTCTCTGCAGACAGAGACTATGACACCGGACTAAGCAGGAGGCTACGGCAAAAGTCTAGGTAAGAGATGATCATGCCTTGGACTAGAATGGCAGTTGATGGAGCTGGAGAAAAAAGAAGGTATTCAAAATATATCATATGGGCCTAGCCTTCTATCAAATCATTCCTGCCAGAGTCACTACCCACCTCACTATTACTAAATCCTCTAGCTCTTACAAGACCTCATCCTATTTCTCCTCTCTGCAGCATCTGACCCTGCAAACTATCTCCTCCTCTTTGAATCATTCTCTTAGTCTCTGGCAAACCACCTATCTCCTGGTTTTCCTTCCTCATTGGCTGCTCATCCTCAGTCTGTCCTATAACCTCTTATTACCCTAAACTTTCCTCCCACAACTCCAAGAAAATTCATCCTCTCCCAAGCTCTGAACCCTTCATTATGTTAATGCTCCACACTTTTCTCTCAACCCTAGATGTGTCTACCCAGCCAACTCCTGAACATTTCCACCTGGGCATCCCCATAGGCACCTCAAACTCAATATGTCCTGAATTCATTTCCCCCTCATCTCATCCACCCTGAAAACCCAGTTCCTCCCCAGCTTCTCTCTCAGTGATTGCCGCCGCTATCTACCCAGTTGTTCCAACAAAAACCCAAGACTCAGCCATAATTCCTCCCATGCTTTTCCCCTCCACATCCACTTAACACAAATACTGCCAAGACTGCCTTCTAAAATATTGCTCAGACTCATCTACTCTCCTTTCATAATACCACTGCTCCAAGGAAGCCCTCACCCCTCATCTGGAGGACTCCACAGCTTCCTAACTCCTCTAAACTGCATTATCAATGATACAAGTGATAAGGGGTTAATAACCAAAAATTTCAAAGGACTTACACAACTCAACACCAAAAAAAAAAAAAAAAAAACCCCACACAATCCAATCAAAAAATGGGCAAAGGACCTGAATAGACACTTCTCTGAAGAGGACATACAGATGGTCAATAGACATATGAAAAGATGCTCAACCTCACTAATCATCACAGAAATGCTAATTAAAATCATAATGAAGTATAACCTCACACCTGTCAGAATGGCTATCATCAATAAATCAACAAACAAGTGTTGGTGAGGATGTGGAGAAAAGGGAACCCTTGTGTACTGTTGGTAGGAATGCAGATTGGTGCAGTCACTATGGAAAACAGTATGGAGTTACCTCAAAAAAAAAAAAACTGGAACTGCTCTAGGACTCAAAGATTCCAATTCTGGCAATATAGCCAAAGACACCAGAAATACTGATTTTAAACGATACATGCACCCCTATGTTCACTGCAGCCTTATTTACAATCGCCAAGATTTGGAAGTGCTCATGAGTAGATGAGTGGATAAAAAAAGCTATGGTGCATTTACATAGTGGAATACTATTTGGCCATGAAAAAAGAGGAAATCTTACCTTTTGCTATCATGTCAATAGACCTGGTGAGTATTATGCTACATGAAATAAGCCAGTGAGAGAAAGACAAATACTGTATCATTTCACTTATGCATGGAAGATAAACTAACAAACAAAATAGAAACAGACTTATAGATATAGAAAACAGACTTACAGCTATTAGAAGGGAGGAGGTTTATTGGGGTTGGATGAAAACAGTGAAGGGATTAAGCAAAAAATAGCAACGACCTCACAGACACAGACAGCAGCATGGTGATACCAGAGGGAATGTGGGGGGTGTAGAAGAAGGTGAAGCAGGTATAAGTGGTGATGGAAGGAGACTTGACTTGGGGTGGTGAACACCCAATACAATATACAGATGAAGTATTATAGAATTATACACCTGAAACCTATATAATTTTATTAACCAATGTCACCCCCAATAAATTCAACTAAAAATTTTAAAAATACTGATATTAAAAAAATAAAATAAAACAATAAACTGCATGACCAGTCCACTCTTCATGACAACAAAAGCGATCTTTCTAAAATACAACTATGACCTTACCACTCTCCTACCTAAAACCACTCAGTAGCAACAGCTTACCCTCAGAATAAATTTCAGCCTCTTTGTGATCTGGCCCCTGCCTTCCTTCTTTGTGTGCCTTGAATATACTCATTCTTCCTGGGATCCAGACATTGTCCATTCTGTTTCCTCTACTTGAAATACTCTTCACCTCCCAACAGCACCTTACTTGGCCACCTCTCATCACTAAATTATAAGCCTTGTGAGGGCAAGTCTCCTACCTGCTTTGCTCACTGCTATTTGCTAGCCATCAGCACAGTAACTAATCCCTTAACACACAATGGCTCTGTAAAGTGACAGAATTAATGAGTAGTTCTTCAAGTTCACCCAAACACCTCCTTCAGCATGCCCTTCTTGATACCCTTCCCATCTCCCAAGACTTTCCCCATGGTAACATCCCCTCGCTATGCGCTTGGCCATACCTTCCAGCCCCTGCCCCAACTAAAATGGAAGCTCCATGAAGGTAGGAACTCTTTCTGTTTCAGGAAAGAGCCCTGGAAGCTGCAGTGAACCAGAAATGACATTGCCTTGGAGGAGCTCCCTAAAAGCATGGAACTAAAGAGGGATGAAAATGAGACAAGGTAAGCAGCTGAGGGTGAAGGCCCAGATAAAATGAACCATGAGCATGCTTCAGGGGTACACAGAGCACACAGATGGGAGGAAGCAGGGTGTGAGGTTGACAGTCAAGCAGGAGTGCCAAGATCGGAAGGAGGACTGAAGTCAGTCAATGAGGCCAGACATTGCCGTACCTAACTCACCATCACTGGTTACATGATATCCTCTTTTTATGCAGAAATTTATGCAGGTGGCACAGTATCTCCATAACTTGTAAAAATGCACGAATTTCCACTAAAATTCATTACACATTATTAAAGAAATGGTCTGTTGGACACTTCTACTCATTGTCATTTTGTCTCAAGGGGGGCAGACTACATTTAAATAATACCTGAGGTATACCTT
>PVJI01029260.1:0-15532 GCA_004026765.1 Micronycteris hirsuta
CTTCTATTTCTAGTTCTGTAAGATGTAATGTTAGATTGCTTATTTGGGACTTTTTTTGTTTGTTGAGATAAGCCTGTAATGATATACAGTATATCTTATTACTTTCCTCTTATTACTGCTTTTGCTATATCCCAAATTTTTGATATGTTCTGTCATCATTCTCTTTTGTCTCTATGTATCTTTGATCTCATTTTATTTCTCCTTTGACTCAGTCATTTTTTATTAGCATGTTGTTTAATCTCCACTTATTTTTGGTTTTCACTGCCTTCTTTTTGCAGCTGATTTTAATTTCAAAGCATTGTGGTTGGAGAATGTGCTTGAGAATATGCTGGAGAATATGGAGAAGATTTCATTCTTCTTAAAATTTTTAAGGGTGATTTTGTGCCCCAACATATGGTCTATCCTTGAGAATATTCCATGTGTACTGGAGAAGAATGTGTAATCTGGTGTTCTGGATGAAAGGCTCTATAAATGTTGATATGTCCAATTGGTTTAATGTGTCATTTAAGGCTGATACTTCTTAATTCACTTTTTTCATTGTTTCACATTCAAAAATGGGGTTACAGAGTGCTTTCTGAGTTATATAAACTGTGTATATTACTCCTGCCTCTGCAAATGATTGACAAACATACCCTGGCTGTCAGTTGCTCGCTGAGATCTGCAGGTCCACCTAAGCTGCTCACCAATGAGATCAGTACATGGTGTGGAGTTTTGAAAGCAATGTGAGGAAAGGAGGGAACCATGGAAAGTGGGAAGAATTCCCTAGGTGAGAGAGCAGACCTGTGGTCCATTGGGGTAAGATGAAAAAGTCATCCAAAGGCCCGGCTGTCCCAGTGATTTTTATATAATTGAGAATGGGCATGTTTAAAAGTCTTTCATACATTTAATATCTGTAAAATACACCAGTCTTTTATGCCATCTAACTTTTAAAATTACAAAAGAAGAAATGAAAACAGCCAGGTTAGAAAACACCCACTCTTCTTGTTCATGATTAGTTCTCCAGCAAGGGGCAGGTAGAGGTAAAAATGTCTGAAATTATTTGATGCCATCTTTCCTTAACTTGGGTTCTTGCACAGTGACTTTTTATGACATAAGTCCATATATTCATCAATGCCAAAATAAATCATCATATGCCTACCAAAACTTGGTAAAGATAGTAGAATTTTTAAGAAAACCTTTTATTCCAAAGACAGGAGTTTAAAAAAAAAAACCAGGGGGTCTCACAGGACAGGATACTAGCAGATCTTCGGGGAATAAAAGGCGTTTATGTCCCACTGATTTTGAAAATGGACTACTTTTAAATGACTGGTTGGGACTCACTGAGTGGAGCAACTTTACATTTCCAGTGTCTGACACATTTTTGATGACATCATTAGACACAGTAAGGCTACATCTTGAGTTATTTTATAGATTGGCAAGTAAAGACATGGGATTTTCTGAAGTGCACTTTATCTGATTTGGAATCCCCTTTATATGCCTACATTCGATTCATTGTTACAGAGTGAATTGAACTTGCATGCATGATAAGGTTTAAACATTTTTTTTATGTTCAGATCCATATATTGGATCTCATTTGCTTTTAATTTTTAAATTATGTTTATTGACAATTTTAAAAATCCATAACTCAAGTACAACAGTAAAAATGGCAGCTCCCTTTTTAAAGAATTGGCTCAAAGTTTCACTCATTCCTTTTTCAAAAGATTGTAATTGTTATTCCCTATGAATTTCCACTAATTGTTATAGGAGAGAACATTGGTTCGTGCTAAATGTTTTTAATGTTCTCTTGCTCCTATATAAGCTCAAAATGAAAATGCCATTTTTGCCATTTAGCTTTATGACTAATCATTGTATAAGTGGCAATTGGATTTCCAAATTGGGCTGCCAAACTATGAATCATCAAAAAGATTGCTTATCCAAAACAGTTTGCTGCAAAACCAAACCCTTGAATGAACTGCAAGCAAGCAATTGAAACTGAGAGTATTTTTTCAGTAGAGCAGTGATCACCTGAGTGTCGTTATCAGCCCTATATATTTCTTAAGTATACAGTTAGCTTAGTGGAATTTAAAAACAATAGCCAATTCTCCTTTTCTATTTAGTAGATGTTGAGGTCATGCCATCTTTTTCTGAATTAAATCAGATGATCTCATTTGAAGATCTATCTCCCAGAGTAGGATTTAGTAGATAAGTTGGTTTCTACTTCCATGAAATCAGAGAGTGATTAGCTACCTGTGTACTTGCCTGCCAAAGTTGAGATGCTTTGTGAAGTCAAGAATAAAAAAAAGCAGAAACACAGGGAAAATGTAATCCCACTATTAAGACACAGTATAACCCCCTGATCTTGCAGACGCAGTAGTGCAGTTGTGCTGGGATAATAAAGAGAATGAGGAGGCTTTTTTACCTGTTTGTAGGTGACCATCAATTTACTAGAAATATGAAAGTATCAAACTCATTTTACTTAGTGTTTGAGGTTCTGCTTGAATTTAAGATGAAGTGTCTGGGTTTCATTAGGAATAGAAGCCAAGTTGTTTCTACAGTGACCATTTTGTTTGTGACAACTGATGTTCTTTTAATCAACTTATTTTGAAAACATCTTAGATTAAAATTATTGCCACGCAAAGAAAAATAATTGCAAAATGACATGGGCATCTTTAGACCAATTTAGGAACCTAGAAGATATTTGTCAACCAAAATAGGGCAAGAGAGCATAAATCAATCTGATTGTTTTTCTGAAACTTGCAAAGCTTTGAAGTGATTATCTACGGGGTATGAGTGTGTCATATTTTGAATCTGAAATAGGGAATTTGAAATAATGTTATACTATTGTTAGAAAAATTTCTTCATTCTATTGTCTGTTGTACAGATTTGCAAACTTTGCTGCATGCTGTGATCACCAGGGAACTTTTAAAAATCCTGATGTCCAGGCCATATCTCAGACCATGAAATTGGGATATGTTCCACCAAATGTGAGACTTTAATTGTTCCTCTTCCAAATTTTTTTCTTGATTCATTAGTGAAGAAAATGATTGCCAGTGAGCAAGTTCATCTATGTAATGATAGTTTATGAACTCAACTAAAAATTAGAAATAAGATTAATAATTTATAACTTCCTTCCACTGATGATGATGAATTAAGGATTTTTTTGTCCATTAACCTCTTATTCTTGGTAAGTACTATTTAATAATGTGGTATCAGTCTAGCATTTTATTTTATGAGTAAAATGACTTGCAAGATAAATGTTTATGGCATGTTTCTAAGAAAAATTAAGATTGATTAATAACTTCAGAAAACCCAGACTAGTGAAATCCATTTCTAGGCCATTAATATTGAAAGTACTATGGTTTTTCTCCCAGTTATAGGGTTTTGTTATAACCTGAATCTCTACCTTGGAGTACCAGGTTGTAATTGACCAGAGGGATTATAAACTGATGGCCTGTGGGTTGTGTTTGGCTCAAATATGTGCTGTGTTTGGCCTGCTCAGTGTTTTAGTGTCTGGGAATATCACTTCAAAAATGCTAATTTGGTTTCTTAAAAAGATGAGCATTTCTATAGCTGAGAAGCCATTGCTCCCCAGACAGAGACTGGACTCTCATTTGTTTCTGTGCCTGATTAGGTCATGCAGTAATTTCTCTCATTTACTTTATAGTCTTTGAAGCTTGAGATCCCTGTTTCATACAAGAGAGTGAGGCAGAGGCATAATGTGGTTTATTTCTTAGGTATCTGGTCGTTCTGATTGAAATAAAACCTTATCTGCCCTGGCTGCTGTGGCTCAGTGCATTGAGTGCCGGCCTGCAAACCAAAGGGTTGCTCGCTCAATTCCCAGTCAGGGCACATGACTGGGTTGTGGGCCAGGTCCCTGGTGGGGGGTGCACAAGAGGCAACCATGCATTGATGTCTCTTTCCCTCTCTTCCTCCCCTTCCCATCTCTCTAAAAATGAATAAATAAAATCTTTAAAAATTTTTTAAGAAAGAAAGAAAACCTTATCCTTTCTCCCCTCTCTTAAATGATGATGTGCTCCAAAGAGAAATATATTTTCTATGTTAGTTTCTTAGGGCTGGCATGACAAAGTACTACAAATTAGGTGGCTTTAAACAGGAGAAATTCCTTCTCTTCTAGGCCTGGAGGCTAGATGTCCAAAATTAAGGTGTTGACAGGGTCACACTCCCTGCTTGAAGGCTTTAGGTGAGGATCCTTCCTTGCGTCTTCCACCTTCTGATTGTTCCAGGAGTTCCTCGGCTTGTTGCTCCAGCTTTTCAGTCCCTGCCTCCATTGTCACACTGTGTGTCTCTGTCTTCTTTATAAGGAGGCTGGTCATGTTAGATTAGACTTTATTTTAACCTGATTATATCTGCAAAGACCTATTTCCGAACAAGTTTACATTCATAGGCACTGGTGAATGTGGTTTAGGATTTCAACATATCTTTTTGGGGACACAATTCAACTCATAGCTCTTGCACTGAACATAGAGCGAGACTAAGGTGAGCATTGGCCCCAGGCCAATGTGTAGTCAGGTGGTTAGGATGGAGCTTTTCTGTGGACCATGTGGCCTGAGATTAATCCATATTAAGGAGATGACTCCAACCAAGTGGCCTGTGTTAGTTCTCTAGCATGTTTCTTCATCTTTCATTCATATGTCTCTGAGTTTCCATCCATGTACATATGCTTTTTCCTCCCACTAAACCACTACACATATTGGAAGTTGTCATAAATATTATACTTCAAAAGGAAATCATTGTGCTGGTTTGAAGTGGACATGAATGCCACAGCACCAGAATTACCAAAGCAGGGTTCGCAAGGCTCACTTCCTGCCTTCACTAGTGCTGAGGTGGTATAAAAGGTGGGAGAGATCCTTTCAGTTTTTCACTGCTTTGGGGTAATGCTTTCCCCAGTTTGCCCCAACTTTGCAGATCCAACGGTTGCCGCCATTTTGCTTTATTACTGTGGCATTGTAACAGATGTTTTCCTGGTTGTGATGCTCTACATTTATGTCTGATATGAGGCTATTCACAGAATTAATTCAGGGATTTCCACTCCGTATGAATGTGACACTGACCTTCCACCTGAGAATTTATTGTGAAAGTCACTTGAGGGTACTCAGCATGATCCTTTTCCTCAACACATGAAGGGTTCTTTTTATTTTCTTCTTTTATTAAATTATGAGTATGCTTATTTTATCCAACCTGATAGTCTCTTTTAATTGGTGTGTTTAGATAATTTATATTTAGTGTTATTATTGATATATTTAGAACTTAGGTCTACCATTTTATTTTTTTGTTTTCTGTTTGTCACTTTTGTTTTTTTGTTTCTTTTTTTCCCTTTTCTTGCATTCTTTTAGGTTATTTGGATACATTCTTTAAAAATATTTTAGCCCTGGCTTGTGTAGCTCAGTGGATTGAGCGCAGGCTGGGAACCAAGCGGTCCCGGTTCGATTCCCAGTCAGGGCACATGCCTGGGTTGCGGGCCAGGTCCCCATGAGGGCCATGTGAGAAGCAACCATACATTGCTGTTTCTCTCCCTCTCTTTCTCCCTCCCTTCCCCTCTCTCTAAAAATAAAATAAAAATAAATCTTTAAAAAAAAATATATATATATATATAAATATTTATTTATTTTTAGAGGAGAAGGCAGGGAGAAAGAGAGGGAGAGAAACATCAATGTGTGGTTGCCTCTCACTCAGCCCCTACCCAACCCAGGCATGTGCCTCTCACTCAGTCCCTACCCAACCCAGGCATGTGCCTCTCACTCAGTCCCTACCCAACCCAGGCATGTGCCCTGACTGGGAATTGAACCAGTGACCCTTTGGTTCACAGGCCAGCACTCAAATCACTGAGCCACACTAGCTGTGGCTGGATACATTTTAATATTGTATTTGAATGTATCTATTGCATTTTAGGCTGTATTTATTTGTATTATTTTTTAGTGGTTGTTTCAAGGTCTTTCACAGTTTGCTTTAGAGTTAATGATTTGGTACATTGGGCAAAATGTGGAAAAGCCTTACAAGCATATAGATCCCCTTATCCTCCTTCCTTATATTAAAGTTCTCAAATATATTACATCAACATACATTGAAAACCCCACCAGATAATGTTATGTTTTGCTTTTAATAGTCATATGTATATTTAAAAGTATAAGAGGAGAAAAATAGACTATATTTCCTCAGTTATTCACTACTTATGTTGCTCTTCATTGATAAATTTCCATACCTCCCTGTAATATAATTTCCCTTCAATCTGAAGAATATCTTTCAGCCTTTCTTGTAGGGAAAGTCTACTGCAGATAAATTGTGCTCTCATTTAGAGTGTAATGTCACCGTAATTCATTGATGTGTGTTGTTATATGTTGAGTGTGTGCTTTTATTTTGCTTCCTGATTAGAAACAGAGTTAATTTTTCCAGTGAGTATTTCTTTGGTACCTACTATGTGCCTGGAACTGATATCCATCACACAATTGATGATAAAGCAGTGAGCAAAACAGGAAAATATCTTTGTCCTCCACTATAACATCATGTGTATTGGGAGATAGCTAATAAATAAACATCTAAAGCATAATGTGACAGATGTCACGAGTTCTATGAGGGGAAATAAAGTGGGGGTCAGAAAAGGACTTTTCAATTGGAAACTCAAGGATGACTTCACTGAGAAGGAAATGCTGGAATAGAGAATTAAGTCAGGTGAGGGAACTTGCCCTGATATCTGTGGAAGAATGTTCCAGGGGACAGAAAAGCAAGTTCAGATTTCCTGAGGCAGGAAGTGACTGGCATGCTTGAGAAGTAGCAAGGAGAGGCCAGTGTGGCCAGGGTACTGAGAGGGAAAGGTGGCAAAGAATGAGGTAATGCAGCCAGATAGGTGAGGCTTGGGTCACAGAGATGCTGCTGTAAAGAGGTGAGAGAGAGTAGCCACATGTTGCACCATAGCATGGGATTTCTGTTGGGAAAGTTGTATTTTATTAAAAAATTTTCACTCTTCTGGGGCTATAATAGGGGTTAAAAAACTCAAATACTTAGGACCTGTCTGTAATAGAAATATGTAAATATAATCTAGCACTGCAATCTTCCAAATTGTCCAGACAAGCTGGAGATAGACCATTGAGCTACATCTTTTGACTTTTAAATATTGAGAATGAAAAAAATTAATTTTTAAATCCACCCTAATCCTAATAAAATACCCCGTGGCCTGGAATCAGGTTACAAGTTGCCAGAGTTTGAGCATTGGCTTAGAAACTTTATCATAAAACAAGCAGCTCTACTCCATCGCTCTTTTAACAAAACCATACATTTGACCATTGAACAATGGGGTTGAAGAGCTGACCATCATGCAGGTGAAAATTTGAGTATAAATACAGTTTGCCTATCACATCACAGACTCCCAACCATGAACTGAAGGTGGTAGTTCATGTGCAGATCACTTTAGGTCTGATTTGTGCTCCTCTGCCTCTTTTGTTTAATGTTGTAGTCAAGGACGGTGCACCACAGTGAATAACATGGTGAAAAAATATTCTCTTTGCAGGTATGGTTGCTTCTAGTATAGACTACATGTTACCTGCTGGGTGAATCATGGACCTCCGGTTTCTAGGTGGCTCAAGGAAGAGTCCCGCTATATCGCTGGACGTGCACCCTGCACCCTCTGTCCTCTTCACTTGAGGACATTGGTCTGACTTTATTGCTGGAGAGATTTATTATATTTAGCACAGGTTTCTCCACAGCCTGGTGATATAATTATGATTATTATCTTCTCCTTATCTTTTCAGTCTCTCCTTTTTATGAGATGAAACCCTCTGGTTGAAATATGTGACAGGGAGGGCACTCCTTTTCTTCTCAGCCTAATAGATGAACAGCTGGGAGTTAATGAGCTTTTAATAGTGAATGTAGGGGGTTAGTTTGTTGCAATTTTATTCTCTGCTGAATACTCTGAGGTCTCATTGTTTTTCTATTTCCTCTTAACATTAGCTTTATTGATACCAGAAAACGCCTGTTTAAAATTCACCCAGCATGGAGGGAACATATTTCTCTTTGGATAACCTTGGCCTCAATTGACACTCCTATAATTGTGAGGTGCCTATGGAACTTCACTAGAGGTTTTTATCTTCATTTTTAAGAATTTCAAAACATATTATATACGATTACATTTTTATTTAGCACAGAAATGTTTTTAAAAAGCATTTGCATGAGCTTTTGTATATTTTCTGGACCCATTTATTTATTTTTATTTGATCTTAAGGAAAAAAAAAGACAAAGTATTCTTCCACTAATATATTTTATAGCAATGTTCTTAGCCTTCATTTCTCATTTATCTTTTCACCCTAAATTAAATTTTCCTCAGACATATTTGTTGTAAATTCTTGGTCATAAAATGATTTCTTATAGCTAAAAAATAATGATTAGCAACAATATCTAACTTGTGTGCAGTTTATTGCCTCTTTATGAAGCTTATAAATCACTTTCATGCATCTGTGTTTTCTCATTTTGTATTCACAATTACCTTTGGAGATGAGCTGGACAAGTAATATTACCATTTTACAAAGTAGAAAACCAAGGTACAGTACAATATTAGTCAAGGTAGAATGGTTATAAACGCTAATACATGTACATGGTAAAATTTGAAACAGTACAAAGGATTTTCAAAAGTTCCCCTACCTTGGGTTATTCATAGTTAACCATTTTGTTGCATTTCTTTCAGTAGTTTTCCATGTACATTCCCACTTATCTATGTTTTTTTGAAACACAATGGGGGAATGATTTCATACTGTCCTGTACCTTGTTTTATTTAATTAATCATGCAATAGAAATTGAAAATATGTGAAATAGAATGTACAGATCTCCCTCCTCAATTATGGGGACCTTGCATAGTTTATGTAATTAGTACCCTATTGATGGACAGTTAGGTTGTTTTAAATTTTTTGGTACTATGGCAGTGTACTGGTCTGAACAGCCTTGTACATGGTCTTTGTGTATATTTTGCAAATATATGAATTACTACAAGTAGAATTGCTGAATAATCAGACATGAGCATTTAAAATTTTGATGCATATTTTAAAAAGTGTCCTAATACTTAATTAATATGTATAGTATAATAATTTACATGAAAGATTATGTCTTCCCTTATAACTGCTCTAATAGTTTAAATCATAAAGCTTTATTTATTTATTTATTGTTCAAGTAAGTTGTCTCCATTTCCCTGCCACCATTTTCCCCTGTCCCACCCAGTCTCACCTCCAACCCTCAGTCCTATTGTCCTTTGGCTTTTGTCCATGGGTCATTTATGCATGTTCCTTGACCACCCTTCCCTTTCTTTCCCCCAGTACACCCCTACTCCCACTCCTCTGGTTACTGTCAGTTTGTTTTTTATTTTAATGTCTCTGGTTATATTTTGCTTGCTTGTTGGTTTTGTTGATTAGGTTCCACTTGTAGGTGAGATCATATGGTATTTGTCTTTCACTGTCTGGCTTATTTCACTTAGCATAATGCTCTCCACATCCATCCATGCTATCACAAAGGGTAGGAGCTCCTTCTTTCTTTCTGCTGTGTAGAATTCCATTGTGTAAATGTATCAGTTTTTTTATCCACTCATTTACTGATGGGCACTTCGGTGGCTCACAGCATTTGGCTATTGTAAGTTGTGCTGCTATGAACATTGGGGTGCATAGGTTCTTTTGAATTGGTGTTTCAGGATTCTTAGGGTTTAATCCCAGCGGTGGAATTGCAAGGCCAAAAGGCAGTTCCGTTTTTAGTTTTCTGAAGAAATTCTATACTGTTTTCCATAGTGGCTGCACCAGTCTGCATTCCCACCAACATTGTACTAGGATTCCCTTTTTTCCACAACCTCTGCAACATTGGTTGTTTGTTGCTTTGTTTATGATGGCCATTCTGACCTGTATGAAGTGGTATCTGATTGTGGTTTTAATTTGCATATCTGATGGTAAATATTTTTGGCATCCTTTCATGTGTCTCTTGGCCCTCTGTATGTCCTCCTTGGAGAAGTGTCTGTTCATGTCTTTGCCCATTTTATAATTGGATTGTTTGTCTTCCTGGAGTGGGGTCTTGTGAGTTCCTTATATATTTTGGAGAACAAAGCCTTGTCCGAGGTATCCTTTGCAAATATATTTTCTCATGTGGTTGGTTCCCCTTTGATTTTGCTGATGTTTTCTTTAGCCATGCAGAAGATTTTTATTTTGATGAAGTCCCATTTGTTTATTCTTTCTTTTATGTCCCTTGCTCTAGGGGACATATTGGTGAAAATATTGCTGCATGGAAATTTGGAGATTTTTCTGCCTATTTTCTCTTCTAGCACTTTTATGGTGTTGTAACTTATATTTAAGTCTTTTATCCATCTTGAGTTTATTTTTGTGTATGGTGGACAAGTTTCATTTTTTTTGCATTTTGGTCCAGATCCGCCAACACTATTTATTGAAGAAGTTATTTATACTTCATTTTATGCTTCTTCCCTTTTTGTCAAATATTAATTGAATACAGAGTCATGGGTTAATTTCTGGGGTCTCTATTCTTTTCCATGTGTCTGTTCTTATTCCATTGCCAGACTGTTTTTATTACAGTGGCCTTGAAATGTAGTTTGATATCATATATTGTGATTCCTCCTACTTCGTTCTTCTTTCTCAAAATTTCTGCAGCTATTTTGGGTTGTTTATGGTTCCATATGTATTCTTGAAATGTTTGTTCTATATAGTGGCAGGAATTCTTTTCACACGCATGAAAAAACGCAAGCCCCAGGATTCATGCGTCTGAGCAAGGCTCTGTGTGACAAAAACACTCCCGAGTGGGCCAGTGATTCATGTCAGTGGAAAAAGAATTCTCTGATGGGAATCTGGCTAAACATGCTTCCTAAAAATTTATTGCCTTGCTGAACCTCTTCCTCCCAGAGTAGGAGCTTATGTTATTGGATCCCTGAAATTCTTCCTTGCTCAAATGCTTACCTTACTGAACAAACCTCCCACTTATCTATCCCCCTTCCATATATCTTTATGACCTAGCTGAAGACCCCTGTTCTGGCATGAGTTCATGAATAACCAATCCAATGCAAATGTATCCTAAAACTTCTAATAAAAAACCTGGCTGAGCTACGCCCGGGGCCTTTGCAGAAGAGAAAGACCCGTGGCACCAGAACTCCTTTTCCAGGCGTGTCTCTGTGTGAGATTCATTCACGCGTTTGGTTGTGGTCCCCCCATGGATTTTGCGGGACGAAATCCCAGCACTATGTCTGTGAAATATGTCATTGGTATTCTAATAGGGATTGTGTTGAATATATAAATTGCTTTGGGTAGTATGGATATTTTAAAAAAAATATTATTGTCCAAGTGCAATTGTCTCCATTTCCCTACCTCAACAACTGCCCCCCAGCTCTCCCCACCTCCTACTCTCAATACTACCCCCTAAGGCTTTGTCCATGTGTCCTTTATACATGTTCCTGACAACCCTTCTGCCTTTCCCCCTCATTATTTCCACCTACCACCCCTCTGGTTAAGATCAGTTTGTTCTTAATTTTGATGATGTTAATTCTTTCAATATATGAATACAGTATATGCTTCCATTTATTTGTGTCTTCCTTAATTTCTTTCTTCAGTGTTGTGAAGTTTTCTAAGTACAGGTCTTTTACCTCCTTGGTTAGGTTTATTCCTAGGTACTTAATTTTTCTTGTTACTATAGCAAATGGGATTTTTTCCTGATTTCTGATATTTCATTATTGGTGTATAAAAAGGCCTTCAAATTCTTTTTTTATTGTATTTTTTAAAAATTACTTTATTGAGCCCTGGCTGGTGTAGCTCAGTGAATTGAGTGCGGGCTGGGTACCAAAGGGTCGCCAGTTTGATTCCCAGTCAGGGCACATGCCTAGGTTGCAGGCCAGGTCTCCAGTGAGGGCCATGTGAGAGGCAACCATACATTGCTGCTTCTCTCTCTCTCTTTCTCCCTTCCTTCCCCCTCTCTAAAAATAAAATCTTGAAAAAAAATTATTGTTCAGTTACCATTGCCTCCATTTACTCCCCACACTCCCCCGACCCCAGCTATCCCCGCCACCCTCCCATGCTTTCATTCCCCTTAGTTTTGTCCATGTATCCTTTATAGTTGTTCCTGAAAACCCTTCCCTTCTTCCCCCCATTATCCCCTCCCCCTCCCCTCTGGTTACTGTCATTGTTTTTAATTTCAATGTCTCTGGTTATATTTTACTTGCTTGTTTTGTTATTAGGTTCCACTTAAAGGTGAGATCATATGGTATTTGTCTTTTACCACCTGGCTTGTTTCACTTAGCATAATGCTCTCCAGTTCTATCCATGCTGTCGTGAAGGGTAGGAGCTTCTTCTTTCTTTCTGCTGCATAGTATTCCAGTGTGTAAATATACCATAGTTTTTTGATCCATTTATTTACTGATGGGCACTTAGGTTGCTTCCAGCATTTGGCTATTATAAATTGTGCTGCTATGAACATCGGGGTGCATAGGTTCTTTTGGATTGGTGTTTCAGGGCTCTTGGGGTATAATCCCAGCAGTGAAACTGCATGGTCAAAAGGCAGTTCCATTTTTAGTTTTCTGAGGAAATTCCATAGTGTTTTCCACCATGGTTTCTCCAGTCCGCATTCCCACCAACAGTGCACTAGGGTTCTCTTTCCTCCGCATCATCTCCAACACTTCTCTGTTGCTTTGTTTATGATGGCCATTCTCACCAGTGTGAAGTGGTATCTCATTGTAGTTTTAATTTGCATCTCTCTGATGACTAGTGATGCTGAGCATCTTATCATATGTCTCTAGGTCCTCTGTATGTCCTCTGATTTCTTAATACTGACTTCGTATCCAGCTGTTTTGCCAAAATCATTTTTTAGCTCAAATAGAGTTCAGGGGGGTCTATATGGTTTTCTATGTACACTATCATGTATCTGTAGATGATCACAGTTGTGCTTCCTCCTTTCCATTTGGATGTGTTTTATTTTTTGTTTTGTCTGATCACTGTGGCTAGGACTTCCAATGCAATGTTGAATAGAAGTGGTAAAAGCACACATTTTTGTCTTGTTCCTGATCTTAGTGGGAAAGTTTTAGTTTTTTCCTTTTGAGTATGGTGTTCACTGTAGGTCTCTCGTATATGGCATTCATTATATTGAGGTATGCTCCTTCTACTCTCACTTTGCTGAGTGTTTTTTCTCATAAATGGGTGCTGTACCTTATCAAATGCTTTTTCTGCATCTATTGATATAATCATTTGATTTTTGTCTTTCCTTTTGTTTATGCGATGTATTACATTTATTGATTTTTTAATATTGTACTATCCTTACATCCCTGGGATGAATCCTACCTGGTCATGGTGTATAATCTTTTTAATGTATTGCTGGATGTGGTTTGCTAATATTTTGTTGAGGATTTTAGCTTCTATGTTCATCAGCAAGATTGCCCTGTAATTTTCTCTTAGTTGTACCTTTATGTGGTTTTGGGATTAGGATGATGCTAGCCACATGAAAAGAGTTTGGGAGTCTTCCCTCTTCTTTGCTAGTTTGGAATTTCCTGAGGAAGATAGGAGTAACTCTTCCTTAAATATTTTGTAAAATTCTCCTATGAAACCATCCAGTCCAGGGCTTTTGCGTGCTGGGAGTTTTTTGATTACTGCTTCAATTTCATTAGCTGTTATTGGTCTGTTCAGGCTTTCTGCTTCTTGTACATTCAGCTTTGGGAGATTATATGTTTCTATAAATTTTTCCATTTAAACCAGATTTTCAAATTTCTTGGCATATAGTTGTTTGTAGTAATTTCTTATAATCCTTTGTATTTCTGTGGTATCACTTGTAATCTCTCCTCTTTCATTTCTGATTTTATTTATTGGGGCCCTCTCTCTTTTTTTCTTGATGAGTCTGCTTAGAGGCTTGTCGATTTTGTTTATCTTTTCAAAGAACCAGCTCCTGGATTCATTGATCCTTAGAATTTTGTTTTTAGTCTCTATGTCATTTAATTCTGCTCTGATCTTGGTTATTTCCTGCCTTCCGTTTGCTCTGGGCCGTCTGTTGTTGTCCCTCCAATTCTCATAGATGTAGGGTTAGGTTGTTTATTTGAAAAGTGTCTATCTTCTTTTAAAAACATATTTTATTGATTATGCTATTACAGTTGTCCCATTCCCCCCCCCCCTTTATTCCCCTCCATCTATCCCCATTCCCCGCCCTTTAGTTTTTGTCCATAAGTCATACACATAAGTTCTTTGGCATCTACATTACCTATACTATTCTTAACCTCACCCTGTCTGTTTTCTACCTACCATTTATGCTACTTATTCTTTGCACCTTTTTCCCCTCTCTCCCCCTACCACTCCCCTGTTGATATCTGTCCCTGAATTATATAAATCCCTTTAACATTTTATGTAATAAAGACTAGGTGATGATGAACTCCTTGAACATGACCTTATCTGAGAAGCACTTTATCTGCCCTTCCATTCTAAATGATAGCTTTGCTGGATAGAGTATGCTTGGATGTAGGTCCTTGCCTTTCATGACTTGGAATACTTCTCTCCAGCCCCTTCTTGCCTGCAAAGTCTCTTTTGAGAAATCACCTGACAGTCTTATGGGAAATGCTTTGTAGGTAACTATCTCCTTTTTTCTTACTGCTTCTAAGATTCTCTCCTTATTTTTTATCTTGGGTAATGTCATTATGATGTGTCTTGGTGTGTTCCTCTTTGGGTCACAATTCTTTGGGACTCTCTGAGCTTCCTAGACTTCCTGAAAGCCTATTTTCTTCACCAGCTTGGGGAAGTTCTCCTTCATTATTTGTTCAAATAAATTTTCAATCTCTTGGTCTTCCTCTTCGCCTTCTGGCACCCTTTTGACTCGGATGTTGGGATCTTTAAAGATGTCCTGGAGGTTCCTAAGCATCTCCTCAGTGTTTTGAGTTCTTGTTTCTTTATTCTTTTCTGGTTGGATGTTTTTTTTTGTTGTTGTTCTTTTTTTTAAAATAATTACTTTATTGTTGTTCAAAGAAAGTTATTTGCATTCTCTCCCCACCCCTCCTCCCTTCCCTTCCAACCCCACCTCCCCACCCAGCCTCCCTCCTCACCCTTAGTTCTGTCCATGTGTCCTCTACAGTGATTCCTGAAAACCCTTCTCCCCCTTGTCCTCTCCCCCCTCCCCTCTGGCGATTGTTAGACTGTTCTTAATTTCAATGTCTCTGGTTATGTTTTTCTTGCTTTCTGGTTTTGTTGATTATGATCCAGTTAAAGGTGAGATCAGATGGTATTTGTCCCTCACTACCTGGCTTACTTCACTTAGCATAATGCTCTCCAGTTCCATTCATGCTGTTGCAAAGGGTATAAGCTCCTTCTTCCTCTCTGCTGTGTAGAATTCCATTGTGTAAATGTACCATAGTTTCTTGATCCATTCATTTGTAGATGGGCACTTAGGTTGTTTCCAGCACTTGGCTATTGTGAATTGTGCTGCTATGAACATTGGAGTGCATAGGTTCTTTTGAATTGATTTTTCAGGATTCTTAGGGTATAATCCCAGTAGTGGAATTGCTGGGTCGAAAGGCAGTTCCATTTTCATTTTTCTGAGGAAGTTCCATACT
>PVJI01029261.1:0-15502 GCA_004026765.1 Micronycteris hirsuta
ATATATTTTATCTGGAACAGTAGAAAAGGGCAGCTCGCTTATTTATTTATTTATTTATTTATTTATTTATTTATTTATTTAATTTATTTTTTGCTTCTGCTTTTGTTTTCTCCAAACCTGGGCAGCCCTATGTCCAAATTTGCATCCTTAGGCATTTTCTGTTGCACTCCTGTGTCCCTTTCCAGGCGATGCGCTCCAGTGGGGAATCTGGGTGCCTGGCTCTAGGGTGAATGAATTACCCCATGGAAGGGAACCTTGTCACCTGAATTAGTCGGTGTGACTTAGACCATCAGCCTCAAGTCCAAGCTGGAGGAAGCTTCTCCTCTGGGCCCTTCCTGCCCCTGGAGAGAAGCAGAGGGGCCTTTTCTTTCCGGAATAAGTCATCCACACACATCCCACTGGTCTGTCTGCTGTGTACGGTGGGAAGTAGGCATCTGGGAGTTGAAAGGCACCGGTCAGTAGTTGTGTCCCTGCTTCCGAGGGCTGCGGCTGTGGAGCCTAGAGCCCACGGCTGGGCGGCTGGAAGGGCTGGACCTGCCTGGCAATGAGCGAGTGCAGAGGGTGGGGACGAGGGTCCCCGTGTTGGAGGGATCCCTCCCAAAGGATCTTGGAAGGAATGGGACCCTGTCAGGACTGACTTCGCCAGGGTGTGTGGGCCTCCCACAGGAGTATTAGGGAAGTCTCGGGCTTGTCCCATTGCTGCTTTAAGACCCCGTTACTATACCCTGGGTGCAGAGACCAGTGGGACATCTAGGACTCAGGGACTCTAGCTCCCTTGGGATGAGAAGTTTGCAAATGTCATTGTATTTGGAGAGACTGATGGCTGCCAGACTCGCTGTCATCTCCACACTTGGGAGGCCAGTCCAAGACGCTGTTAGTTAAAATAACACTAACTGCCGTAGCAGGCAACACCAACGTTTCAGTAGCTCAAGAAAATACCAGTCCATTTCCCATTCCTGGAGGGGTCGGTGTGCTGTGACTGAAGGGCGCAGGGGCTGCCTTTGGGTGGGGTCCCTCCGACATCGGGGACCCTGGTCCCCACCCTCTGCGCTCACTCATGACGTGGTAAGACTGCCACCCAGGGCTGCCAGGCCTTCCCCTCCAGCTGGCTGACCAGGGTCGGGAAGCGGAGATGTCGCACTTGCTCCGGTAGCTTCGCCTCAGCCTGGAATTTTAGAGGTGCACTAGGATTTTCGTGGGAAGCCGTAGTTGATTCACCTTCACTGTCAGCAGCGCACCACTATTTTGTGTGACCCACAGCCGTCCACGGTGCGCGTGATGTGTCATCCTGTTCTCTCGACGACAGCCACTGGGTAGTCTTCCTGCCGCACGGGGAGCCTGGTGTGCGTGTCTGTTTCTGGGAAAGAGATCTTCCGATGTGTTTGCTTTTGTTGTGCATAAAAGATTGGGAATAGGGCCCTGGCTGGTGTAGCTCAGTGGATTGAGCGCGGGCTGGGAACCAGACGGTCCTGGTTCAATTCCCGGTCAGGGCACATGCCTGGGTTGCGGGCCAGGTCCCCTGTGAGGGCCATGTGAGAGGCAACCATACATTGCTGTTTCTCTCCCTCGCTGTCTCCCTCCCTTCCCCTCTCTTTAAAATAAATAAATAAAATCTTAAAAAAAAAAAAAGATTGGGAATAGACGAATCTCTAGCACTCAACATCCCAAATCTTAATCTTGTTAACATAGTCTGAAGGACGTGTTTTTTTTTTGGCATATTGTAATGATTATAATTTAAAAATACATGGTGTTGAATTGCTTTAAAAATGTATCTACATGTAGGAAATGGAACACAAATACCATAATGACTTGGTAGTCACCACCATGCATTCTCTAAGGAACAAATTCTTAACGTTAAAAATTTTATCATTCCTTTTCCTCCTCACAATTGTATCTGTGCTCCTTTTCCCCAGCACAATTTTATTCCAATGGCTCACAGTACAGATAGTTCTGTTTTCAAAAGTCTTACATCGATAACTCCATCGCACTCTCTGCAATAAAAATATATGCATCAATTAAAACTGATTTTTAAAATTTTTCCGTAACCCTGGTGTTCTAAATGTTTACAAGTTACTGTGGAGGAAGTTATTGCTATAATTATCAACAGTACAAAATGATCCAAGGACGTCTTAGAAATTTTGGCAGATAATTGCCAGATAATTGTAACTCTTAATGAGATGTGGGGGCATAAGTGCTGTCACTTTCGTTAAAGAGATTGTCACAGCGCCCTGTGTCCCCAGGGTTTACCCCACAGCGATTAGACCCTGGAGGAGGAGAGGGGACAGAGGGGGGCCTCGGGCTGGGGCGTGTGGTCCCAGGTCAGTGTAGGAGATCCCAGCGCTGACCCGTCTGAGCAGCGTGAACCGGGGCCGGCACTCCTCATTCCCCCTAACTGAAGACCCCACTCTGACATACCCCCCCAACCCCCCAGCCCGCACATTGCTGGGTCCCAGGGACTCCCATCACCATCTTTTCTACCTATTGCCCAACTTCCCCAAAGTATCTCCCAACTCGGCTTGCACTTTACTTCCATTTGGTTGTGTAGGTTTTTGCTTTTGCCAGGCAGGTGGGTGTCCAGAGGAATCTTCCTTTGGTTTCCATTTCCATTTTTTTTTAAATATTTTTATTTATTTATTTTAGAGAGAGGAAGGGAGAGAGACAGAGAAGGAGAGAAACAGCAATGTATGGTTGCCTCTCACATGGCCCTCACTGGGGACCTGGCCCGCAACCCAGGCATATGCCCTGACGGGGAATCAAACCGGGACCCTCTGGTTCCCAGCCCGCGCTCAATCCACTGAGCTACACCAGCCGGGGCTCCATTTCCGTTTTTCCATCACTAAAATGTTGGCTTCTTTCCAGCTGTCGAGCCCTCCCTTGCATTCCCTTGATGAAGTGGCTGCTCCAGCCTTGCCTCCTCTGCTGTCCGACTTGCAGGTCCTCAAGCCAGGGTCCTTGTCAGTTCCTCGCAGGGCACCCTGGCTTAGCCTTTCCCCCTCTCCTGGCGCCCTTTCCTCAGCCAGAGTTCTAAAAACACACACATGAATTAGCTTTTCCTCTATCAGGATTCTTTGGGACTGTTCTTCCAGCCTAGGAGGACCAGCATCTGGGTTGGCTTCTGTTCTGGTGGCTTCCTAGTTATGTCGCCTTGAGGAAGTTACACTCAAGTTTGTAACAGAGTCACTAGCTCAAACATACGGAGTCACACGTGCCTCGCACTATGTGTGCTGTGCAGAGACTCACACTGAATGGCTACTGTTGTGTCGGCTGCCATCATTTCCTTTATTTGACCGTCTAGGGCAGGGGTGCCAAACTCCTTTTCACCGGGGGCCACATCAGCCTCACAGTGGCCTTCAAAGGGCCGAGTGTCATTTTAGGACTGTATAAATGTAACTACTCCTTAACTAGGGGCAAGGAGCTGGGTGCTGCTGTGGAGTAGAAACAGGTGCAGGGCTGGGTAAAACCAAGTGGAGGGCGGGATTGGGTCAACGGGCCTGGTGGTTGCCACCTGTGGTCGTCTAGGGGAAGGAGGTCAGTGCCCCCGACTAAGTAGCAATGTGTTGCGTGTTTCAAAAATTCTTGTAGCACACCAGTTGAAAATTAGTGATGTCAATTACCATATTAATGACCCTGAAAAGTATGGAAAACTGGACCCGAATTTTAACCAACTGGAATAAGAAGAGCCGGGAAAGAAAACAAGAAATAAACTTTGGCTGGAAGTTGCTGCACGCGGATGATTCCGGATTGGACCCCAGCCAATGCACGAGGGAGGCCAGCCACCACCCACTTTCAGTTAGAACGTCTTCCATCTGAGACCATCCTATGGTTGGTTACCAGAGGTCAGGGAGTGGGTGGGGCTGCCACGCAGGCCTCCATGAGCTTGTCAGGCTTAGAGCGGCCCCCCCCCCTTCCTTGAATGTGGCGCTGGCACAGTCCTAGACTTTGCTCAGACCTCACCACGTGTGTGCAGTGCAGAATCTTAAGCGGACCAGGCCCTGGGCTTACCCCCTGGGGTAGGCTGGGAGGGCACGCACAGCACCTCAAAACGCTCACCGTCCTTGGGAGGTTCTGCTTTGTTTTTGTGGAAAGTGGGGAGTGGTCAGCGCTGCCTGAGGTCCTCTCACGTGGTCTCAGAGAGCCAAGAAATAAAAAAGTGTAACTGCAGGGATTACACCCCTCCCCCCAACTGAAGCTCTGACATGGAAAAAAAGTTCAAACCGGAGTAGGAATCAAAGAATGAAGAGTCAAGAAAAGTAGCAAACACTCCCCATCGTTACATTGTTGGGATTCGTTTCTTGCGGGACAAACGTCTGCTGTGCGGGGTCTGCGGGGCGCTGCGCGGATTCCAGAGCAGGAAAACCCATTTCTGTACTCACCGCGGCCAGGAGACCAGGTCTCCAGTCCTGTCCGGCTGGCGTCGGTCCTGCGGGAAGGGGCCGAGGAGCCTTGGGGCGGGCGATGCTGCAGAGATGGGACAGGTGCGCGGAATGGCTCCCGGGGAGGCCGTAGCCTCCCAGCAACCAGGCTGGAGGGCGACGCAGACGTGCGCGGAGGGGCAGGAGGTCTGGCTGACCTGGAGCGACAGGATTAGTGGCTCCAAGGTCAACGTGTCCTCCCGACACGGACAGAAGCTAGTGCTAGTTACTGTTCACCCACTGAGGGTCACCTGCCCATCCTCTCACTCACTGGATCAGGTGAACTAACGGTGTAGTGTCCCTGGCTAGAAGCCACATCCGAAAGGGACTCCATGGAAGCCTCGGGGCCAACCAGCTCTCCCAAAATGAGCAGAGTAAGAGGCAAATCTGTCCCCAGCACCAATGTTCCAATTAATTATTTAGTGAGACAGCTCAGATTAAGTTTCTATGTAAGTGCAATATTTTAAATTCAGTGCAAGCTGTAAAATCACTAGAGAGGGAGGTTATTTCATCCACGCAATTTTTCTGGTTTCTTGATTTTAAAAATTATTATTTTTTAACTTTTTAATAAACAGTTTTGCTGCCAAATAATTTCGTGAGGAGCCATTCATAGGGCACTGTGCCGTCTGAAGACACCGCACCTGGGCGCACCGGTATTTAACTTGACCTCTGTGAAGGGGAAATTCTTCACGCCGGCCAGGTGCGTTCCTGTGCAAAGCCAGGAAAAAGCGATACTATCCTTGCCGCCCTCTATTTCTCAAAGGCTTACGCTTTACTGATTACTGGTGCTTTGGTGCCCTCTGGTGGTGTCACTGGGGAAAACACGTAATAGTACTAGAGCCCTGATTTTCAACCGGTGTGCGGGATTTCACAACACGCAACAGCTGACCGTGTAGTCAGGGCAGCGACCTGTTTTCCCTTAGACTGTCAAATTAATTAAACGACAACAGCCGACGCAACAGTAGCCATCTGGTGTGAGTGAATCAAAATTATACCTATTTTTTGTCAGATTGGCCAAACACACACACACACACACACACACACACACACACACACACACACACACACACAGCATTGTGTCACAGAACTGTAGTGATTAGTTTACGTGTACCGTGAAATGAAAAAGGTTGGAAATCGCTGCGCCATCGTGACATGCACACGGTCATGGGTACAAGTCACACACTGAAAAGCACCGAGAAAAATTGCCCATAAGACTGCCTCTGTTGGTTCATTCAGCTTTGCCTCCCATAGAAATCGTTAACAGTGTTGAGACATGGAGTTAATAAAAACAATAACTAATGTCATAAACTCAGACTAGGCTTGAAAACCAGTCTCATAAAAAAAAGATGATAAATCTTTTAAAAAGGGGACTAACACAAAATCAATTCTATTACATCTGTGTGCACATCGGCAAAAAATGCCATCTCACCAAAACACGACAGGGGAACTTGTAAAGGTCCCAGAAAATCAGATTAAAAACAAGCCCACAAGCAGGGTGCAAAACGGTATTTATTCTCGGAGCAATCTGAGCTACAAACCGACGAAGTAGAATGGTGTGGCCCTAGAGTACGTCATTTTCCATCACTTTAATTTTACCCTTTCAATCCCCTTATGTTTTAGGGACATGTCTTCTATTTATTTATTTTATAAATTAAAAAAAAGATTTTATTTACTTATTTTTAGAGAGAGGGGACGGGAAGGAGAAAGAGAGAGAGAGAAACATCAATGTGTGGTTGCCTCTCTTGTGCCCCCAAATGGGAACTTGGCCCTCAACCCAGGCATGTGGCCTGACTGGGAATTGAACCAGTAACCCTTTGGTTCTCAGGCTCCAGACGTGCCCTCCCCTCCAACCTGAGCGGGAAGTGCCATTTAAAAGAATACAGCTGAGCCCTGGCTGGGTGGCTCAGTTGCTTGGAGCGTCATCCCTGATAGTGTGAAGGTCGCAGGTTTCATCCCTGGTCAGGCCACATGCAAGAAGCAACCAATGAATGCAGAGATGAGTTGAACAACAACTTGATGTCTCACTTTATTTTTCTCTCTCTTTTAAATGAAATAAAAAATTAAAAAAAAATGCAGGTTCTGCCACTGAAGATCCTAGATTTCAGGAAGATGGAAGGAGTGTGGAATCCAAGGTCAGAGAGGTGAAGTGCCCACTGACTCTGGGCCTTTCTGCAATTGATGTGCAGTAAGTCACATGTCACACACAACATACGGAATGTCCTCGGAAGGAGTGGGAATTACACAGCGAGAGAGGCTGGGCGATACCTTCCTTACCTGCCCTCAGCATTCTGAGCTATATTTGTGTTTACTCAGTTATTTATTTATTCTACATTTCACTAACCCTTGGTGTCCATAAAACTTGCCTTGGTTGCATGCATATGATCTCAAAATTTCAGTGGCTCAATCATACATTCCTTTTTTACTCACAATCCAAGCAGGTGGATCCAAGGGAGTGGCAGGGGCTTTAGGCTTTGAAATCAGAGCCCCTGACCTTGGCCGCTGGGCACCCAGTGTCAGCACCTGCTTCTAGGAGCCCTGCACTGGAAATTTTTTTCTTTTCTTTTCTTTATTTTTTTTTAAATGAAAGAAGGAACACAGTGAATCATGCCCACCAGCCTTTCAGACCGTCTTGGGGTAGGAGAGTGATTTGTGACCTGTACACGGAGAACAGGGCAAAGCCATCAGCTCTGTGAAACCCCTGTAGGCCTGGATTCTCTTTTATCTGGACTGTGCTTGTTGTCAGAAATGAAGAACACGTCTGTTTGTTCCTAGAGGGGACTGTGTGTTCTTTTTCTGTCTGCTCCTGTTTGTTCTTTCCGGTGGCGCTTGGTCAACAGGCCCATTACCTTTCTCCACGAACTTGGTCTTAACCGTGACTCAGGATTGGCGAAGCAGAGAGGACTCCCTTTCCTTGTGACTGCAGCAGCGAGGGGGCGAAGGAGTGCAGCGGGAGGACTCAGGGCGCAGTGGTAATAGCAGGACAGGGAATGTGGGGCAACCTCGGGTTCAGTTTAGGGGTTCAGTGTAGTGTCGGTCTGCAGGAGATCCCTCAGGGCACGGGACTTGAAGCAAGACTGCGTTGGAAAAATAGCAGCCGAAGTAGAAAACGCAAGAACTACAAATTAAGAACGATTGCTAATAAATGAACTAGTGGGTGATCTACACATGTGTATATATTTGTCTGCATGTGTACATAACGTTTAACCCCTTCCAGCGGCACTTATCAGCACCTTGTTTGAAGAGAGATTGGTTGTTAAAAATAAGCTCATAGGTATTTGTGTTTTTGTAACATTCAGTTAAACTGTTCAGTATAATTCGTGAGTTTAAGGTATTCTCAAGCAAGTAACATTTTTTTGTTGTTGTTGCAAGCAAATACCTACCTAGGGAGGCTCCTGCCCTTCCTGTGACCACCGGCTTGGTTACTCCAGGAAACCAACAGAGAAAACTAGCACTTCTGGTTCGTTTCCACTAGATGGCACTATTGAGCGCAACATCGGACCTGCTGTAGAGTTTAAGGCAGGAATTTGACCAATCATAGAAGACATTTATGTTGGGTGACTTTCCCCTTCTATATTAATATTCAAGACAACATCCAGACCACTGTTGTTCATTTTGGAAATAAAGAATCAAAATTTGTAACCTGGAAATTTGAAAACACTGTTAAGTTCTTAAGGAGCTGGTGTGGTATATTATCTGCTATTTTATTGGAATGCATAGAAGGGACATTTTTATTATAAAACATCATGTTTTGGTCATGTTTACATGTACTGTAAGCTTTGATCACAGCTAGTTTCATTTTGGGGCACAATAATTTCATTTTCAGACCACTGAAAGAGTACAGGCTACTTTTTTTCTCCAATTTTTTTAAATCAGGCAAGAAAATATCTCGAGTGGCTGTGTTGGTCTGTAAAAATAAACTACCTTTGAGTGCCCAGTGTCACTTCAATTGCCACGAGACATTATAAACGGAAACAAAACTGTAAAAAGTAACGTGTCAGTGATGAAGAGTACCATGCACTCCGGTTCTGTGCGTGGGTGTGGAATAACGCAAAGCCAACGGCTCCGTGGGCGTCTGTTTCCCGTGAACCCACAGCGGGAAGGGGGCCTGTCCGCTCCATCGCTGTGCGGGTGAGGAAGCCGAGGACCGCAGGGCTGTCCCAACAAACCAGCTGCGGTGATCCGGTGGCAGGGACGGGTTTGCGGGACTGGAGCCAACCCGATCCTCCCCGTCCGCCTCTCAGGGCCGCGGGGCGCTTGGTATCCAAGCGATGATGACTTTCCATTTACTCATTCATCAGTCCTCTGCCTGAAGACAAAGTGCATGCCTTCAGCTTCGTTAATAAAGCTATTCATTCTCAGGTTTTATTTTAAACACGGATACTAAAGAAGATGTTAACATGGGGACAGTGAAACAGAGGAAGGGCCCTGCGTTTGGGGTGCCGTCTTGAGGTCTCGCCAAGCGCACCTTTGGTGAGGTTGTGGGAACCTTTGGGGCTTGGGTTCCTCAACGGCCACATAAAGGGTCAGATGGCTGATTTCTGGCAGTCCGGTGGAGGGGCGCGATTCTGTGCTGTTCTTTCTGACTGCATCCTGCTTCGGAAAGGCCTCCTCCCTCCTCCCCCTGTAACCGCAGTGCGTCCACATGCCCTCACGGCGGCGCTCTTTCGTCCGAGAGACTTGGATCTGGGGCCTCGAATGGGACACTTACTTTTCCCTCTTTCCCGCCATATGAGTCTTCGTCCCTGAACTTCTCTTAAAAGGTGCCACTGGAGTGTTGGGGTTTATATTGAAAAAGTAACCTAACGTCACTGTTTATTGATCTTTGTTCAAGTCCGAGCTGTCATGTGTGGAGTCGAAGGAGCAGGTTATTGGGGGCTTCCCATCTCTTCCCATCAAGTTCCGGATGTAAAAGTACCAATGTTTCCATTGTTGTTGAAAGTATAGGAAAATGTTATCTTTATAGCAGATAAACAAGAGCACTCAAGGTTATACATTCAATGGAAGTAAAATTTAAAAAAATCTATAACCCTCTTTCCTTATGAGAGGGGAAAAGAAATAGAAATTTACTGATTATTCTGTGATTTAATATAATTCTGTACTTGAACATGAGTTGCGGGCGGATTCCAACATATGTGCTCGTGGGAAGTCAACGCAACGTTAGAGAATTTGCCTTAGTGTGTTTCCACTCTGAGTTCAGGATGTTTCAAAACATTGATTTTTCTCATTGGCGTTTTTTTTTTTTTTTTTTTTTTTTTTCCCCTGAGAAAAGGGAAACGCCGCTGCAGGAGGAGACGGTGAGAAAAGTCGAAGGAAACAATAGTCGTGAGTCATCGTGTGAGTGTGAGCCTGGGCGGCAGAGATTCCCACGTGCAGCAAAAGTGCTTGTGGAGGGACAGGAGGCGGGGGATCGCAGCTGCTTTTAAAAATCTTACACTAGCCCAGAAGAAAGTTCCAGTTTTAAAAAGCAAATCGAACGTCGCGTCATCCGCGCTACCCGCTTCCTTGAATTATGGCCCTGTGAGCCTGATCTCCGCGGAGATTGGATTCGCGGGGCAGTTCCTTTCCTACCCGCCCCCACCGTTCCTTTTCCTCTTTTTAAAGAGTCAGAATCCCCTTCTGATTAATTATAACTCATAAGGTCCGTCCTCGGCTCACGAACCAAAGTGGCGTGGCCCGTGCTTTGCGGAGCAGAGGTGGGCTCTGGAGACCCCCCTGCTTTCGAACCTGCCGCGTTCTGATAAGAGCGGCAGCTTTGGAACAATGCAGCCCGGGTTTACTCTGGCAAGTGGCTTTTCCTCAAGGGGGTGGGTGCGTAGCTGCACCCCCTCTTTCCCAGGCTCTCTGCCCCGCCAGCCACTGAACTCGCAGCCGGGGAAACAGGCATTTCTGAGGATGCAAAGTGAAGACTTCCTCGTGCTCCGAAATGAAAACCGCCGTGCTCCCGGAGCCTGGGCCTGGCTAACAGATTTCTCTTCTGTGGCTGAGTGTCTCTCCTCTCTGCATGTGGGTCTCATCAGGAAAAAGCGCAGCCTTGGAGACATTTATTTGGTAATGACTGTGGTAGCCCTCGTGCTCAAAAGTACGGTTTGAAAACATTATCTTTCTCATGTTAGTCATTTCCCAGTGATTACAAAGATGTATGAGCAAGGCTGCCTGTCACGATGGCTTAAATCCACCAGCAAGAAGGAGCAGACCTACCTGGCTGTCTTCCTAGTGCTAGGTCACTACTTTCTCTCCTTTGTACTCAGCTCCTTCATTCTTAGAAGAAGAAGAGAGCTGGGATTCTCTCCGCAGCTGTAGGCATATTATCACTCACAGGCTTGCCTCTGACATGAGCAGTGTCTGGGGCAAAAGGACAAAGGTAAGGCCGCATAATGCTTGCTAAATATCTAAAATCATAAACCCATCTAATGGAATGTTAATTCAAATGTGTTCCATTTCCCTATCTGAACACATGTACCTTTTATGGGATGTGGACATGCAGATGTGAATGTGACTTCCTCGGACCACTCCGATCTCTGCTTTGGAAAGCAACGGCAGGGGCTGCTGCCGGCCTCTGGCATGTGACCCGGCCTTTGCTCTTTCTGTCCTCAGTGCGTCTCTCGCTGTGAGAGGCTTCCCATGCACAGGTGTGGGTACATCAGCCCTCACGCATTTCTAAGCTTCCTCCACGCCTTCTGCAGCCAAAGAACAGACGCCGCTTGATCACCCACAGGGTCTAGGAGTGGAGGTGTTAATGGCACATTGGCTGGAGAAAGGCGTGGGGGCTGTTGGAGCAAGGGTTTGGGACTGGCGTGTGGGGGTCATCATCTTGAAGGGTTCACGTGGGCTCCGTCCGAGGAGCAGGTGATGTCCCCTCGGTTGGTCACAGGTACTCCTCAGTCCTCATGAGGGCACAGCCAGGGGAACACAGGCCCAGGACAGAGCCCTGCTTTCTAGAACCTCTGCTGAGTGGGCTGCGCTGAGAATAGTCGGTGATGCACCACGGCAAACAGAGCAGCGACCAGACCGGGAGGAGGCTGCTGCTTAAACTTGAGACTGTTTTACTGAAGAGCAATTGCTCTTAACGATGAAGCTCAAATCCCAGGTTTGTGGTCTGATATATCATCCCTTGTGCCTCTGCCATTTTTTTTTAAGCTAACATTTATAAAGCATTTGTAAAACACTATCTGCATGCCAGGTAGGCTCTTAACACTTTACAATGCGTCAACAATTTATGATCTAGATGCAATTTTACATATGAGGAACTGAGACACAGAGAGGATAATGAACTTGGCTGATGTCCACTCACATGGACGATGCTTATGTGCTAGACAACCTCTGCTGTTTCTAAGCCCCTATGAAGGCAAACTGATTAGTTACGACTCTGGAGAACTAATTTCACATTATTTCTGCAGGGCAAAAATAAGCTGTATCTTCACCTTGGATGCTGTAACATTATATAAAACCAAAAGATCAAGTTCAGATTACATTAATCATACATAAAAGGCAATGCATGGCTCCTGGGGAGTCATGTCTTGGTTTTGATTATTTAATTGAAGAAGAAAAAGTGATATTTTGATCAAAAGCTTGCTGAAAACAGTTATTGCTAAGGATTTAAAAGTTAGATTATATTTTCTTTTAAGCTGTTTATGAAATTCAGTCTTGAGGTTTTATAATCCTCAAATCGGCTTTAATTAATTTGTCCAATCCTTTTAGCAGAATTTGTTTTCGTGTTTTTGTGCACAGACCAGAAACAGTGCCGTGTTACTTTTCAGTAATCTTTAGATGAGCTTTGCTCATGTGACCTAATGGTTTGTATAAATAATCTAATTCACAGTATCCCTACTAAAAGGGGAAAGTTCAATCCCTTATTTTAATTTCCAGTGTGATCTGTACTAGTCATACACATTTTTTTCAACTGCAAAAAAACAACAACAACAAAAAAATAAAGCCAAAACAAACAAACAAAAAAACCCAACCTCAATAATGTCATTAATTTATGTGAATGACATAAGATATAATCTGCAAACTTGCCAAGATTAAGATTGGATACTTCACCTAAGGACACATCCAATAAGCATTGATAAAAGCTGATACTTTTGCTTTAAAATAGAGTCCACTCAGAGGTGTTTTAATTTTAATATCCCAGATTAATTCACCCATCCAGAGGCGTAAGTTTCTTATCATGCCTAAAAAATTTCTCTGATTTTAGTTATGTTGTTATTCTAGTAAACTCTTTCTTCATATGAAAGAATGGAGAATGCTATGCTAGAGTATATTTACAGTCAAATATCTTATATTACCCCTAAAAATTCTAAAAATAGTTAACTGGAAAGACAAACGAAAAGTCAACATACAATTTATTTCAACCTTTCTTTTTCTCTATTTTCTTTTTTAAATATATATTCTTTATTATATTTTTCCCATTAGCATTTAGTCCCCTTATACCCCCTCCCTCCAGCAATCACCTCAGTGTTGTCCACGTCCGTGAGTCCTTTTTCTTTTTTCACTTGTAAAAGTTTAGCTAGAACCAAACTTTTAAAATATCTTATCCTTACAATCACATAATACTTTTCTTAAATTTTTTAAACTTCAAAAGTAAGCAGTGTTTGCTGAATGAAGGGGATATTTCATTTATGTAAATAACATGAAATCTTTCTTGGTCGTATCTAAAGACTATGGCTTATTCAAAAATTATTTGTGTATATGCTTGAAAGGATGAGCTATGGTTTCTAAACTGAATAAAGAAGGGAGTGAAGACTAGAATTGATCTCTTGAGAGAACAGGAAAGCATTGAAGAGGTTAAGGGCATGCACAGGAAGTTCAAGAGCAACTTTAGTGGGAACAAGGGGTGCCAGAACAGAATTCACTGGTTAGTTCTAACAGTTGTTTTTTGTTGGTGGAGTGTTTTTTTTTTTTTTTTTGTATGTACAAGATCATATCATCTGCAAATGGAGACACTTCTACTTCTTCCTTTCAATTTGGACGACTTTTATTTTTCTTGCTTAATTGGTATGGTCAGGACTTCTAATACTATGTTGAATAGAGTGATGTGACTGCGTATCCTTATCTGTTACTGACCTTGGAGGAAAAGCTGTCAGGTTCTCACTGTTGAGTATATTAGCTGTGGGTCTGTCATATATGATCTTTATTATGTTGAGGTACATTTCTTCCATACCTAATTTGTTAAGAGTTTTTATTAATCAGAGCAGAATGCTGAATTTTTTCAAATAGATTTTGAAATCATCAATTGAGATAATCCTATGATATTGATACTTCAATTTGTTCGTGTGGTGTGTCATATTTATTGATTTGCCTGTCTTGGACCATTCTTGCTTCCCTGGAATAAATCCCACTTGATCATGTTTTAACGTGCGGTTGAATTCAGTTGGCTAGCATGTCGTTGAAGACTTTTACATGTATGTTGACCAGGGATGTTGGCCGGTGGCTTGGCTTTCCTCGTAGTGTCCTGACGTAGCTGTGGTGTCAGGGTGATTTTAGTAACTGTGGAGAATGGGTCGAGTAGCATTCCCACCTTTTCAATTTTTTTGAATACTAATTCTTCTTTAAATGTTTTGTAGAGTTTATCCATGAAGCCAGCTAGCCCTTTGGGCTTCTCTTTGCTGGGATGCTTTTTATTACAGATTTAGTCTCTTTACTCATTATTGGCTTATTCAGCTATTGTGTTTCTTTATCTTTCAGTCTTGGTGGTTTGTGTGTTTCTCAGACTTGATCCATTTCTCCTAAGTTATCCCATCTGTTGGCATATAACTGCGTATAGTAGTCTCTTATAGTCTTTTATATTTCCGTGGTTCGTATCAGTTGTAATGTTTCCACTTCAATTTAGAATTTCATTTATTTGGGACTTCTCTCTTTTTTTCTTGGTTAGTCTAGCTAAAGTTTGCCAGTTTTGTTTATCTTTTCATAAAAATAATTTTTAGTTTCACTGATCTTTAATTATTTTCTAGTTTCTATATTATTTATTTCTGTTCTAATTTGTATTATTTTCTTCCTTCTGCTAATTTTGAGTTTAGTTTCTTTTTCTTTTTCCAGTCCCTTGTGGTGGAATTGAACTAATATTAAATAAAAATCATGTATTACTTTAGCTTTTTTTTTTTTATCTAGAACATTCCCCCTCACTTTTAAATTCCTTTATTACATCTATTTTGGGGGAATATCAGAATTTTTTTTGTAAACTATCCTAAATTTGGAGTACATGTAATTGATTCTTCTAATCCTATCATTTTCTGTTAGTTGAGGATTAGGTTTAAAATCTTATTTGTGTTCAGGTTAACCATTTTTGATATATAGTGAATGATAACAGACACATAACACCAGGATGCCCCACAATGCAAAGACTGGCGCTAGACAGTCTTTGGTTAAGGGGTGACCACTGGACTTCTCCAATGTGAGGTCAGGTAGTCCTTTACAGGTAGGAAGTAGTCTCTCCATGTGGCACTGAGCAAATATTCTGTTCTTCACCATCCTTCAACCTAATGGTTTTAACATGCATTGCTTGAATAAATTATTGATTATATGTATAACACATTTTTAATTCTTTGCAGTCTGAATGTCTATAAAGTTGAGAGAACAACCAAATAAAATAAAAATCTAGGAAATGTTTTTATTTCTATCGTCCATTGAAATTCAAACAACCATCTAAAGTGGGGTCTACCTCTACCTTGTATGTTTTTTCTTGGCATGGAATAGTAGAAGCCCTCGGGTGAGCTGGCATCACTGGGGAAAGCAGAGCCTTTGCATTAAGAGTAGGAAGGAGGAGGAGACAGCAAGCAAAGGCCCAGAAAAAGAACCCGGAAAAAAATCTCATCATGGCCAATAGCCACCAGGAACTCAAAGAAATGGAGCAGCCCATGTGGAATGGAGAGGAAGGCTGCCCTTTGGAAGGGGGCGAGGCCACCAGCCAGGAGGCAATAATAAGGGGGACAGGCTCTCCACTGGCCCTGGCCTCCAATGGGCCGCTCCCAATAGGCAGGTCAGTGATGGGACAGGGAAGATATGCAAATGTCCCTGGAGGAGAAGGGAGGAATCAGGAGGAACCCCAGGAGCTGCCGCTGAGGCATTGTCTGCGCGTCCTTGGGGGGGGGGGG
>PVJI01029262.1:0-15503 GCA_004026765.1 Micronycteris hirsuta
GGGGTGGGACGGGAGGGGAAGGGAGGGGGGAGGGGAGAGGCTGCAAATAACTGTAATTAAACAAAAAAAATTAATTAAATAAAAAAAAAAAACCTGCAGAAGCACTAAAAGGCATCAAAATCGACAAGTTCAAGAGTGTTTTGAGCAGTGGAAAAAATGTCTCAATAGGTGTATTGCATTAAATGGAGAGTACTTTGAAGGTGACTGAAGTTTAAATATATAAAAATAAATACACCATTTTTTATAAATAAATTTCAGTTTTGGGGATCTTCCCTTGTATATATAGCCTTAGTGCCATTCCCATTTGCCTATGAGCAAACTGAGACACAAGAGATTCAGTAACTTGGATTCAAACCCAGGCAGTTTGACTTGAGTCTCTTTGCTATACTACAGAAGAGTGAGAATATTCCAATTTCCCCTGTTTCCCCTGTTTTTCCACTGAGAACACTCCCAGTGGTTCCCCTGTGCAACTTCACTGTCTTGAACCCAGCACTGGAAATCAGGTAGGAGAGGATCATGTGTTATGTTGGCAAGCAGCATCGTGTGCGTATCTAGTTAGTATTCCCATGGGGAAGGAACCACCGTGGTGATTGACAAGACAAATTAAAAAGCTGATTACAGATGTTTTGGAGGTTCCTAAGCCTCTCCTCATTTTTTTGAATTCTTGTTTCTTCCTTCTGGTCCACACCGTTGATTTGAGTCCCAGTTTCCTTCTCTTCCCTATTGGTTCCCTGCACATTCCCCTTCATTTTCTTTAGTGTATCCTTCATTTGTTCATTTATTTGTGTCCAACTTTCTTCCAATTTTGTGAGCATCTTGATTACCAGTGTTTTGAACTGTGCATCTGATAGATTGGCTATCTCCTCATCCTTTAGTTGTAATTTTTCTGGAGCTCTGTTCTGTTCTTTCATTTGGGGCAGGAAGTCCAGGAAGCTCAGAGAGTCCCAAAGAAGTGGGACCAAAGAGGAACACACCAAGGCACATCATAATTACATTACCCAAGATTAAAAAATAAGGAGGGGGAGAGGAGGGGAGAGTATGCAGACAGCTGTAATTGAACAACAATAAAAAATAAGAAATAAAAAAAATAAAAAAATAAAAAATAAGGACAGATTCCTACAAGCAGCAAGAGAAAAGGAGACAGTTACCTACAAAGGAATTCCCATAAGACTGTCAGCTGATTTCTCAAAAGAGACCTTGCAGGCAAGAAGGGGCTGGAGAGAAGTATTCCAAGTCATGAAAGGCAAGGACCTACATTCAAGAATACTCTATCCAGCAAAACTTTCATTTAGAATGGAAGGACATATAAAGTGCTTCTCAGATAAGGTCAAGGTCAAGGAGTTCATCATCACACAGCCTTTATTATATGAAATGGTAAAAGGATTTGTATAAGGTATGGAGGGATATCAACAGGAGAGTGGGAGGGGGAAAGAGGAGGAAAAAGTACAGAGAATAAGTAGCATAAGCAATAGGTAGAAAACAGACAGGGGGAGGTTAAGAATAGTATAGGAAATGTAGAAGCCAAAGAACTTATGTGTATGACCCAAGGACAAAAACTAAAGGGCAAGGAATGTGGGGGATGTGGGGTGGAGGGGAATAAAGTGGGGAAAATGGGACAATTGTAATAGCATACTCAATAAAATATATTTTTAAAAAGCCAAGATATTTTGTATTAATACTCTCTCTTTTTTTAATCCTCACCTGAGGATATATTTATTGATTTTATAGGGAGAGCAAGGGAAGGAGGTAGAGACAGAGAGAGAGAGAGAGAGATGAGGAGAGAAACATCAGTTGGTTGCCTTCCTATGCGCCCCAACCAGGGATCAAGCCTGCAACCTAGGTATGTGCCCTGACTGGGGATTGAGCCCATAACCTTTTGGTGTACAGAACAACGCTCCAACTGAGTGAGCCACCTGGCCTGGGCTATTTTGTACTTTCTTGATATATCCAAACATATAAAACCATAGAATCCTAAGCCAGCCTCACCAAACTGAAAGGTAGTTGCAATCACAAAGCAAATTTAACACATCATCCAATTTTTCTGACATCAAGTGAGTGCTTCCAGTGAGGTGAGAATGGCATTAACATGCAGCTCTGAAGGGCTGAAACCTCTGCTATCACAGGGCTAGACTGCACCCACAACGTTCACATGGGAAGAGAAATTGACACAGGGAAGAAGCACTGAGTTAGACAAGCTTTGCTTCCCTGACTATGCATAAAGATAATTAAAAACAAAGCACGAAAGGGAAAAGGCAAAGTAATCCTCATCATTAAGATATTAACACGCTCATGGCATAATAGAAAAAAATCCTTTATCTCACTTTTTGACCCCTTCTAATGAAAAAATGACTGTTAAAACACAGCTTGAAGTCAGTTTTCCCATTCATGCTCAAAGCCTGAATCACAAATTTATGGGCTATACAGGGGCTTTACCCATATATTTTATCAGAATCCTAGAACTGGAGAAAGGACCTACCAGACCATTTGGTTCAAACCTTTTACTTTATAAATGAGAAGACTGAGACCAAGAGAAGGGTGTTGACGGAATGACCTGCATTGTGAAAGGGAAGAAGTGAAGAAAATGTTAGAATCGATAGTGTTTGATAGTCAGTGACTTGTCACATAAAATATGCACATTGCAAACAATACCCATCTCTGTGGCAGAAACTAGGGGATGTTCTCGACAGAGCAAAGGTCTCAGTCAAGGAGGCTGAATGCGGGTCATTCATCCATCCAGACCCTTTCTGTCATTGCAAACATTGGTCCAATCCATTACCTAGGTTTTCTGTGGGCTCTCAACATTCTGCTCTGCAGAGACTTCCAAACATTTCTTACCTACTGGCTTGTGGCATTTAACGTCTGTGGGAGGAATGGAGCATTTTCCTCTCATCATGGAATCCATTTTTTTTTGAAGCATAGTGCAGAGCTTTTAACAAATTGCAGGACAAAAATAGAAATGTAGCCATTCAGTCCTTAGCACAGCCCTGTGGAAGAGGTTCAGGGCAACCTGTCCTTCAAGCAATGTGTATACAGAGCATGCTCATTTCAGAACTAGATGATAAATCTTTTAGAGAGGGAGGCAGAAAGCAAGCTTCTCTTTCTCCTCTCCCTTAAAGGGAGATAGACTTGAAATTTAGTGGACCTGGGTACTCTTGTACCCAGCCCAAGTGCAATAGTAGACCCTGCCTGAGGTAATCAGAGTGGTACAACTTGGCTATGAACTTGCTGTGAGACCTTGGGTAAGTCATTTTCCCTCTTTGGGTCTCTGTTTTTTATCTTCCTCTTCTGCCTCACAGGGTAGATGAAAGGTATAAGTGTGGAGAAAATAGACACACATATGCTTTGGAAACAATTGTGTTAAAGAACAGACCTGGGGGGGTAAATAATATACTATTACCAAGAGGACCCCCCCTTTTTCTCCGGGGGTTCCCCCCATACTAGGTTCACTTTGCCCACCACCAGAGGAAAGATGTCTTTCAATGCCAGAGATTGGTGAAAAGGAAAGGAATTATTATTTATTTAAAAGTTATACAGACTAAAGTTCTTTAGAATACCCACAAATGCACACAGTCCTTCCTTCTCCCTCTTTGCCCAGTCTGGGGTACCATATCTCAGGAAAAGAAGTAGAAGTTCATGATTCAGGCTCCCAGCACCATCAGCTGTGTTGCCTCCATGATCTCCAGTTAATCCAAAACCATGTGGCACCTTCTCATGGCCCACCAGCAAGAGTCCTTTAACCCCTTTTCCTCCAGGCAAAGTCTCTCCTGCTTCCTAAGCCATGTGGCAAAAAGGAGCTCCCCAAAGCCACCTGGTCCTGACTCTTGCTCAAGCCACATGGTCCCCTCTTCTACTCCAAAGCCGCATGGTCCCCTCTCCAAAGCTGGGTCCTGACCCAGTATGGCTGCAGTGCCTGGGTTTACATCCCTGCGCTGATCTTCCTCTGCAGCCCCATTTCCGACTCCTCCTACAGTCAGTTACACCTGCCAGCATTCCCATATTCTTCCAGCTTTACTGGGCCGCCATAGTAAGTCTGGGCAGGTGTGGCCCCATGGCATGGAGCCAATCATCTCCAAGCTCTCAAACAGGCACTGTAACCAGGGGGAGTTGCTTCCCAGTTATATCCTGGGTGGAAGTCACTTCAATCCCCATGGCTCAAAGCATGGCCACAGCTATTTAACATATTTATGAAACCATTTAAAGGATATAGATACATTAAATGACCATGCCAGAGGTTGTCTGCAAAGCTGTTGCTATACAAAAGAGCTCTGAATGGCCCTGTTCCATGTGTCTCATCTCCCAGTTCAGACTTGTAGGGGTGACATCCTATATATATTTTTCTAATATGTCCTGGACACCTTGAGTTCTGGACCCCATTACAAATCCCTATTTGAAGCCTCCCTCTTGGCTGCACCCTGTTACGGTTGCACTCAATTTTTCTTTTTTATGTTTTTTATTGTTGTTCAAGTACAGTTTTCTGCCTTTTCCCTCCACTCCGCCCCACCCCCCAGCCCTCCCTACCTCATTTCCCTGTTTCCACCCCCCTTGTTATTGTCCATGTGTCCTTTGTAATAATTCCTGCAAACCCTTCACCCTTTTCCCCTATAATCTCCTCCCCTCTCCCCTCTGGTCACTGTCAGCCTTTTCTCAATTTCAGTGTCTTTGGTTATGTTTTGCTTGCTTGTTTGTTTGGTTGATTAGGTTCCTGTTAAAGCTGAGATCATATGATATTTGCCTTTTATCACCTGGCTTATTTCACTTAGCATAATGCTTTCCAGTTCCATCCATGCTGTCCCAAAGGGTAGGAGCTCCTTCTTTCTTTCTGCTGCATTGAATTCCATTGAGTTGCTCTCAATTTAAGGGCAAAATAGTACTGTTATTTTATGCCTCTCCTTGCCTCTGGTAATTGGACCATCTTAGTGCCAAACCCGGAGTTTGAATTGGTATAGAACATTCCAGGACAGGTCCAAGGTCTGTGGAACTACACAGGGGAGAGGGTGAGAGAGGCCAGTAAGGGTAGCAAGAAACCCATCATGAATCACCACCTCACCAGTTCCTTAACCTCTCTGTGTATGCCTTTCAGCAGCTTATTTAATCTCTTTGAGCCTCAGTAACTTCATCTTTAAAGTGGAGTTGTTGTGAGGATTTAAGCGAGATAATAAATGGAAAGCTCTTATGCCAGCAACATTAATGAAGTAGGCATTTGATAATAACTATTATTGATGTTCATTGTTTCTGTGTGCTGAGGAAAACTATGATTCCTTAACTCCAGTGCATGGCTAGTCCTTGGCCAAAAAGTAAAACCCAAAAAGCAAAAAACAAAACAAGATAGATTCCTGAGCCTCACCCCAAAGAAATTCTGATGATAGATTCCTGGGCCTCACGCAAAAGAAATTCTGATTAAGGACTCCCCGAGATTTGGGAACCATTAATCTAGAGAAGTTTTACAAGATGCCAGTTATTACCTACTGCTTTGGAAATCAGTTTAGTTTAGCGATCTCAACTGGTGTGCTGCAAGAATTTTAAAGCATGGAAAACCTGACTATTTAGTTAGGGGCACTGAGCGCTTTTTCCTTAGATTGTCAAATGAAAAAATGACAACAGCCAACCCAACAATAGCTGGCTGGTGTAAATGAATAAAAGTTATACCTATTTTCTGTCAGACTGGCTTGCTTGTTTGTTTTGTTGATTAGGTTCCACTTATAGATGAGATCAAATGGTATTTGTCTTTCACCACCTGGCTTATTTCACTTAGCATAATGCTCTCCAGATCCATCTATGCCATCACAAAGGGTAGGAGTTCCTTCTTTCTTTCTACTGTGTAGTATTCCATTGTGTAAATGTACCACAGTTTTTTGATCTATTCATTTACTGATGGGCATTTAGGTTGCTTCCAGCACTTGGCTATTTTAAATTTTCAATGTTGCTCTATCTGGTATTTCTAAAGTGCTTGGAAATCTGAATATTTATATAAAATCTTCTGTTTTTTAAATGTTGGTTATCAGAACAAAATATTTTTAACTATATTTTATTGATTATGCTGTTACAGTTGTCCCACTCTTCCCCCCCTTCTTTTCCCCCACCCCCTTACCCCCACCTTTCCCCACCCTTTAGTTTTGTCCATAGGTCATACAAATAAGTCCTTCTGCTTCTGCACTTCCTATACTATTCTTAACCTCCTCCTGTCTGTTGTCTACCTACCATTTATGCTGTTCTGTGCCCCATTCCCACCCTCTCCTCCTACCACTCCCCTGTTGATATTCCTCCATACCTTATATAACTCCCTTTAACATTTCATGCAATAAAGGCTGGGTAGTGATGAACTTCTTGAACTTGACCTTATCTGAGAAGCACTTTATCTGCCCTTCCATTCTAAATGAAAACTTTGCTGGATAGAGTATTCTTGGATGTAGGTCCTTGCCTTTCATGACTTGGAATACTTCTCTCCAGCCCCTTCTTGCCTGTAAGGTCTCTTTTGAGAAATCAGCTGACAGTCTTATGGAAATTCCTTTGTAGGTAACTGTCCCCTTTTCTCTTGCTGCTTCTAAGATTCTCTCCTCATTTTTAATCTTGGGTAATGTCATTATGATGTATCTTGATGTGTTCCTCTTTGGGTCCAACTTCTTTGGGACTCTCTGAGCTTCCTGGACTTCCCGAAAGTCTATTTCCTTCACCAGCTTCGGGAAATTCTCCATCATTATGTGTTCAAATAAGTTTTCAATTCCTTGAATTTCTTCTTCTCCTTCTGGCAGCCCTATGATCCATATGTTGGGCTGTTTACAGATGTCCTGGAGGTTTCTGAGCCCCTCCTCCATTTTTTGAAATCTTGTTTCTTCATTCTTTTCTGGTTGACTGTTTTTTTCTTTCTGCTGGTCCACTCTGTTGATTTGAGTCCCAGTTTCCTTCTTATCCCTATTGGTTCCCTGACACTGGGATTTCGTCCCAGCGAAATCCGTGGGGGACCGTACCCTGACGCGTGAATCAATCTCACCCAGAGACACACTTGGAGAATAGAGTCCAGCAGCCACAGGCCTTTCACTCCATCTTCAAAAGACCTCGTGCCTAGCTTAGCCAGGCTTTTTATTAGAAGCTTTAGGACACATTTACATTGGATTGATTATTCATGGGCTTATGCAGAACAGGGATTTTCAGTTGGGTGGTGAGGATATATGGGAAGGAAATAGATAAGGGGTAGGTTTACTCAGTAACAGAGCTTTAGGATATAAATTCATGTCTGGTGGCAGACAGGACCAGGGTATACATTAAACAGGAGACAAGTAAATTGAGGGTAAGCTAACTAGGGCTGTTAACTTTTAGGACCATAAAACATTGAGGAAGTGATTCATTAACTTAAGCTTCTTGGCTTTGGGAGGAAGAGAGACTCAGCAAGTTAGAGAATTTGTTAAGATACATTTTTGCCAAATTCCCATTAGAGGATTCATTTTCCACTGACATGATCCACACTTGTCCACACGGGAATGATTTTTCCTCACGCGGAGCCGTGCTCTTTACGCGTAAATTCTCAGTACTGTGTGTTTACACGCATGTGGAAAGAATTCCCACATCTCCCCCTTTTTTCTTAAGAAATCCTTTTCCACAGGCATGGATTACGCCAGCCCACACGGAAGAAGTTCATCACACGGAGCCGAGCTCAGACACGTGTGATTCCCGGGGCTATGATTCTTCATGCGTGTGAAAAGAATTTTTACATCTCCCCTTGTTTTCCTTATGAGAATTTAGAAGTTGGATTGACTTAATAAGATTTGCTACTTGCTGTTCCCTTTTACAACTTTGGGAGAAAAATTTATATATGTAGCGAAGCATACAGATTATTAATATAATTAGCAAACAGCCAGTGGCTACAAAGACCCATATTTTCAGATTAAAATTATTAAATCAAATTTTGGGGTGAAGTCAGTTGAAATTGTCACGGAGGGTTTTTAGATACCTCCTTTTGCTAAAGCAACCTCAAAATGCAATTTATTAAATTGTCCTTCTAGGTGATGTTGGGTATTTCTTCAAGGGTATTGGCTGGAGTTCTGCTTTCGGGTAGTTGATGGGCAGCTTGGAGAATACTGGATTAGTAGATTCCCTTTTGATGATGAGAAATTAGGTCGCTGCCAGGGAAGTCTTCCCTCTGTCACATGGCTTTGTTTTTCTTGTCTACAGCTTTGGAAATTTTTCTGTGGGAAAACAGAAACAGACCCTTCTCTTCCTAGCTAAGGTGTGGGCCTAGGGACTTGAATTGTATGGGGTGATTTCTTGGACTAATATTGTGAATCAAAAATTTTTTTTAAATTGTAAATAAGTCGTGTTTACATCTTTGGGGAGATATTCTGACCTTCTCCCCCTTTTTCTTTTTCTTTTTTAAAGGGTTTAAAGTTTGTAAGGAATTTTGGTTAAAATGAATAAATGCCAAGGGCTTTAGTAATTTTATATAATTAATTGATTCTCTCTGAAAAATGGCCAGTTTTTCTTGAGAGATTAGTTATAGATTTTAAGAACAACCTAAGTGTTTTATGCAAAGTGATTAGTTTTGCATATAAGACCTGTGTTTATGTTTTATTTTTATTTATTAAAAAATATTTCAGCCCTGGCAAAGTTGGTGAGCAGATATTGGATTTATATATTTATTTGGGAAAAGCTGTCATGGTAGATAACTAGTATTGAATAATATCATAGATATTATTCTATATAAATTTGGAAATAGATAAGATTTTAGTAATTTGGTTTATTCTTTTTTTTTTTTAAATTTTTATTTATTTATTTATTTTAGAGAGAGGGGAAGGGAGGGAGACAGAGAGAGAGAGAAACAGCAATGTATGGTTGCCTCTCACGTGGCCCTCACTGGGGACCCGGCCCGCAACCCAGGCATGTGCCCCGACTGGGAATCGAACCGGGACCCTCTGGTTCCCAGCCCGCGCTCAATCCACTGAGCTACACCAGCCAGGGCAATTTGGTTTATTCTTAACACATTATGTTTTAAAAATTATAATGAATAAATTGTATGATATTTTAGAAAGTATCTTTATATGCTATATTAATTATATTTCTGTATTTAAGTTTTGGATTTTTCCTCAAAGGATAATTTTGAGGAGTAGATTAATAATTAGATTATAACATCAGATTAATTCCTAAATTTTTAACTGTAAATTGTAGGAATAAATCTGAAATTGATATTGTATGAAGTCTTATATTTCATATTTAATAAAATTATAGAGAATTATAGACAGTATAGGGAGAATTTTGAGATAGTAGTACTGCTACTGGCTAGTATCTGGCACCCTGATTGCCAGAAAATGCCTTTTTATTAGTTAAATAGAACAAGCTATAAGTTAATGAAATTTTCTTAAAGACAGTAAATAGGATAATAAATATAGTAAAAAGAGTTTTAGTTGCGTGCTATGTAACAGTCCTTTTTGTCTCGCTGGTGAGTGTTTTGACTCAACCCAAAGTAGGGGGCCTAGTGGTGTGAGTGGACCTGGAGATGCAGCGGTTTTGGAGCTTCTTTAGCAGCCAGGAGACGCAGGAAGCGTTGAGTCCACGGGGTTTTGTCCTTCAGGGGCTGGGACGCAGGTTGGAGACCAGAGACAGGCTGCCAGTGGCTTCCTGGGGCAGCCAGGGGGCTAAGCATCTTGGAGTATAAAGTTGAGGCACTGGAATGTTTAGTGGTGGGGGTCCTGTGCATTCTGTGGAAAAAACACAGAGATACCCTTTCCCCCCAAATTAAACCTACACCTGGCCTTTTTTACTGTCTTACAGGTAAATAGGAAAAAGGCTTGAAAGAGATGTTGAATTATGTTTTTATAAACCTTCCTAGTCTTAGAAGAAGTAATAATAATATGAGAAGAGGTATAAATTGCTGTAACAAGTTTAGTTTTTTGGGCAGAACTTTTTTTTCAATTTGACTTACTAAAGGGTGTATTATTAATAGCAGTAACAGTTTTTATTTTCTTTGACGTTTTAAAAGTTTGGTGAATTCTTTCAACAAGTGACTGATTTGTAGGTTATATTCCTTTTCTAAGGAACCTGGCTAGTTTTAGGTTTTTATCACCTTTGCTGATTCTTCAGCAAGCAGGAGGAGGGGGGCCTGTGGAAGAACCGGCCCCCTGTAGTTTCTGTGAATTGTATTCAGGACCTGACATATTCCTCCGGTGAAACATTTACTTGCCAAGGGCCTTTTGTGACTATGGTTAGTTAATCTTTTCTGGGGAAGTAGCCAGTTTCCCCAACAACTGAGTTAAAAATTGGTGTTTTGTTTTCCACAAAAAATAGCTAGTTTTTTCCAGAAGACTGTACACCTATATTTTATTTTTACAATAAAAAAGGTCACGGCTTTGGCACAAGGAGGAGTTAGATTGGAAAAAGATACATTCTTTTTGCTACAGGTTTACCGAAAATGTTTTGAAATAAAGATAAAATTTAAATGAACCAGGATTCTTAAACTCAATTTTATAAAGGAATATCAGTTTATTATAAACATCTTATGTTCCAAAGTAAATAATATGATTTCTTAGAAATTACTTCTACCTGTTACACTGGGCATTCAGGAAGGTATTATTCACACTTCCCACTTATAGCTTTGAGTTCCTCTTTAAAAGACAATTCTGAGTGGTTGATGGAATGATTAGGCAAACCTTTTCTTTCTAATTTGGATGCCTGTTAAGCTTCTCTTTCTTTTATCTTATTTCACACTACCTGGTATTATATTAACTTCTGTCCAATCTTTTCCTTTTTTCCTTCTTACCCTCTTCCTTTACAATATTACAATTTCTTTTCTTTTACTCTCTTAATTCTTTCTTCACTGACCATCTACAACTTACTTGAACTTCTTACAACATATATAATTCATAGTCTTGCTGTAAGGTACTGCAGGCCACAACACTATGATTTTCTGAATTTAATATTTGAAGTAATATATAAAGCTTATTCATATATATTTAATATATGAAGTAATATATATAATACCACATGTAATAAGTATTATCCATATTTAATATATAGAGTATTATATAAAAGTATTAATAAAAGTATTATATGGTTATAATAGCTTATGAATATATACATAGCTACTATGTGATTACATTTTATAATTATACAGTATTAAAACAGCATACAGTTGTTTAGCAATGCAGGTTTCATTTATTTGCTATATGCTTTTTTAATATTTTACTTAAATTTATACAGAAATAATTACTTTTAATTTAATAAATAGTAGCTTTAGAATGTTATTTCTTGCTATTTGATGTGATTTTAACTTTTACCTAACATATATATTTTTTTAATTTAATTTTATTTTTTGTTCAATTACCGTTATTTGCATCCTCTCCCCTCCCCTCCTTCCTTCCCCTCCAGACCCACCTCCCCCACAGCCTTCCTCCTCCCCCTTAGTTTTGTCCGTGTGTCCTCTACAGTGATTCCTGAAAACCTTTCTCCCCATTGTCCTCTCCCCCCTCTCCATTGTTAGACTGTTCTTAATTTCAATGTCTCTGGTTATGTTTTGCTTGCTTTCTACTTTTGTTGGTTATGATTGAGTTAAAGGTGAGATCATATGGTATTTATCCCTCATTGCGTGGCTTACTTCACTTAGCATAATGCTCTCCAGTTCCATCCACACTTTTGCAAAGGGTATAAGCTCCTTCTTCCTCTCTGCTGCGTAGAATTCCATTGTGTAAATGTACCATAGTTTCTTGATCCATTCATTTGTAGATGGGCACTTAGGTTGTTTCCAGCACTTGGCTATTGTGAATTGTGCTGCTATGAACATAGCAGTGCAAAGGTTCTTTTGAATTGATTTTTCAGTATTCTTAGGGTATAATCCCAGTAGTGGAATTTCTGGGTCGAAAGGCAGTTCCACTTTCATTTTTCTGAGGAAGTTCCACACTGTTTTCCACAGTGGCTGCACCAGTCTACATTCCCACCAACAGTGCAGTAGGGTTCCCTTTTCTCCACATCCCCTCCAACACTTATCTGTTGCTTTGTTGATGATGGCCATTCTGACTGGTGTGAGGTGGTATCTCATTGTGGTTTTAATTTACATCTCTCTGATGGCTAATGATGTTGAGCATCTTTTCATATGATTCTGGGCCCTCTGTGTGTCTTTTGTCGAGAAGTGTCTGTTCATGTCTTTTGCCCATTTTTTAATTGGGTTTTTTGTCTTCCTGGAGTGGAGTCGTATGAGTTCTTTATATATTTTAGGGATCAGACCCTTGTCTGAGGTATCATTGGCAAATATGTTTTCCCATACGGTTGGTTCTCTTTTTATTTTAATATTTTCTTTAGCCCCACAGAAGCTCTTTATTTTGATAAGGTCCCATTTGTTTATTTTTTCCTTTATGCCTCTAGCCCTAGGGGACATATCATTGAAGATGTTGCTGCATGGAATGTCTGAGATTTTCCTACCAATGTTTCCCTCTAGAACATTTATGGTGTCACGCCTTACATTTAAGTCTTTTATCCACCTTGAACTTATCTTTGTGTATGGTGTAAGTTGGTGCTCGAGTTTCATTTTTTGCAGGTAGCCATCCAGATTTTCCAACACCATTTTTTAAAGAGGCTATTTTTATTCCATTTTATGCTTCTGCCCCCTTTGTTGAAGATTAATTGCCCGTAGAGACTTGGGTTTATTTCTGTGCTCTCTATTCTGTTCCATTGGTCTATCTGTCTGTTTTTATGCCAGTACCAAGCTTTTTTGATTACAGTGGCCTTGTAATATAGTTTGATATCAGGAATTGTGATCCCTCCTGCTTTGCTCTTCTTTCTCAAAATTGCAGCTGATATTCGGGGACGTTTATGGTTCCATATAAATTTTTGAAGTGTTTGTTCTATATCCATGAAATGTGTCATTGGTACTTTGATAGGGATTGCATTGAATCTATATATTGCTTTGGGTAGTATGGACATTTTGATGATGTTGATTCTTCCAATTCATGAGCATGGTATATGTTTCCATTTGTTTGTGTCTTCCATGGTTTCTCTCTTCAGTGTTGTGTAGTTTTCTGAGTACAGGTCTTTTACCTCCTTGGTTAGGTTTATTCCCAGATATTTTATTTTATTTTTTTTGTTGCTATATCAAATGGGATTTTTTCACTGATTTCTGTTTCTGCTGTTTCACTGTTCGTATACAAAAATGCCTTTGATTTCTGGATATTGACTTTATATCCTGCTGCCTTGAGAAATTCAATCATTAGATCGAGTAGTTTTTTTGCAGATTCTATAGGATTTTCTAAGAATACTATCATATCGTCTGCAAACAATGACAATTTTGTTTCCTCCTTTCGATTTTGGATGCCATTTATTTCATTTTCTTGTCTGATTGCTGTGGCCAAAACTTCCAGAAATATGTTGAATTGAAGTGGTGATAGTGGGCAACCTTCTCTTCTTTCTGATCTTAGTGGGAAAGATTTTAGTTTTTGTCCATTGAGTGTAATGTTGGCCGTAGGTTTGTAATATATGGCCTTTATTATGTTGAGGAATACTCCCTCTATTCTCACTTTGTTAAGTGTTTTTATCATAAATGGATGCTGTACCTTATCGAATACTTTTTCTGAATCTATTAATATAATCATGTGATTTTTGTCTTTGTTTTTGTTTATGTGGTGTATTATGTTTATTGTTTTGAGAATATTGTACTATCCTTGCATCCCTGGGATGAAACCCACTTGGTAATGGTGAATGATCTTTTTAATATATTGCTGAGTGCGGTTTGCAAATATTTTGTTAAGAATTTTAGCGTCAATGTTCATCAGTGATATTGGCCTGAAGTTTTCTTTCTTTGTTGTGTCTTTTTCTGGTTTTGGGATTAGGATGATGCTGCCATCATAAAAAGAGTTTGGGAGTCTTCCATCATTTTGGATTTTTTGGAATAGTCTATGAAGGATAGGTGTTAGTTCCTCCTTAAATGCTTTGTAGAATTCTTCTGTGAAACCATCTGGTCCAGGGCTTTTGTGTGTTGGCAGTTTCTTGATTACTGCTTTAATTTCATCCGCTGTTATTGGTTGGTTCAGGCTTTCTGTTTCTTCCTTATTGACTTTTGGAAGATTATATTTTTCTAAAAATCTGTCCATTTCTCCTAGGTTTTCATATTTCTTGGCATACAGTTCTTCATAGTAGTGACTTATAATCCTTTGTATTTCTGTGGCATCTGTTGTAATATCTCCTCTTTCATTTCTAATTGAGTTTATTTGGGTCCTCTCTCTTTTTTTCTTGATGAGCCTGCTTAAAGGCTTGTTGATTTTGTTTATCTTTTCTCAGAACCAGCTCCTGGATTCATCGATCCTTAGAATTGTCATTTTAGTCTCTATGTCATTTAATTCTGATCTGATCTTGGTTATTTCCTTCCTTCTACTTGCTGTGGGTTGTCTTTGCTGTTGTTCCTCGAGTTCTTGTAGGTGTAGGGGTAGGTTGTTTGTGTAAACTGTTTCTGTTTTTTTTTTTTAGGTAGACCTGTATCGCTATGAACTTCCCTCTCAGGACTACCTTCGCTGTGTCCCATAAGTTTTGGGTTGTTGTGTGTTCATTTTCATTTGTTTCAAGGAACTTTTTGATTTTTTCCCTAATCTCGTCTTCGACCCATTCATTGTTTAATAGCATGCTATTCAGTCTCCATGATTGTGAGTGTTTTGGGGTTTTTTCCTTTGGGTTGTTTTCTAATTTCAGTCCCTTGTGGTCAGAGAAAATACTTGGTATGATTTCAATTTTCTTGAATTTGTTGAGGCTTGTTTTGTGTCCTGTCATATGGTCTATTTTTGAAAATGTTCCATGTACATTTGAAAAGATTGTGTATTTAGCTTCTTTGGGGTGAATGGCCCTATATGTATCAGTTAAGTGCATTTCGTCTAGGGTATTGTTCAGTGCCACAATGTCTTTGCTGATATTTTGTTTGGAGAATCTGTCCATTTTTCACAGTGGGGTGTTGAAGTCCCCTACTATAATTGTGTTGCTATCAATGTCTTTCTTGAAGTCCTCCAAGATTTTCTTTATGTATTTGGGTGCTCCTGTGTTGGGTGCGTATATATTTACAATATTTATGTCTTCTTGGTGGATTCTTCCCTTGAGTATTATAAAGTGTCCTTCTGGGTGTCACTTTATGGGCCTTTCTTTGAAGTCTATTTTGTCTGATATGAGTATTGCTACCCCAGCTCTTTTTTCTTGTCCATTTGCTTGGAAAACTTGTTTCCAGCCCTCCACTTTCCGTCTGTGTAATCTTTTCTCATGAGGTGGGCCTCTTGTAGGCAGCATATGTTTGGGTCATGCTTTCTCATCCATTCCGCTATTCTATGTCTTTTAATTGGAGCATTTAATCCATTTATATTTAAGGTTATTATTGATAGGTGCTTATTCATTGCCATTTTTTTTTGTACCTGTGTTCTTCACTCTCTGTCTTTCCCTTCCTTTCCTTAAATCAGTCCCTTTAGCATCTCTTACAGAGCTGGTTTGGTGGAGGTGTATTCTTTTAGACTTCTTTTGTCTGGGAAGCTCCTTATTTGGCCATCTATCTTGATTGA
>PVJI01029263.1:0-15501 GCA_004026765.1 Micronycteris hirsuta
TAAGCAAGCAAAATACAACCAGAGAAACAAAATAGAACCAGAGACATTGAAGTTTAGAACATTCTGGCAGTAACCAGAGGGGAGGGGGAAGGGGAGAAGGGGGACAAGGGTATTCAGGAACTGCTATAAAGGACACATGGACAAAACCAAGGGGGAGAGGGGAAGCAAGGGAGGGAGGTGGGTTTGCCTGGGGTGGGGTAGGGGGAGGGTAAATGCGGACAACTGTAATTGAACAATAAAATAATTAAAAAAAAAAGAATTCTGGATTGGTGAGTTTTGTTTTCTGTCAATACCTTAATTTCATTCTACTCTCTTCTTGCTTGCATGCTTTCTGAGGAGAAGTCAAATATAATTCTTACCTTTGTTCCTCTAAAGGTGTTCTTTTATCCTCTGGTTTCTTTCAAAATTTTTTAGTTTTAATTTGCTATAGTTTGAAATTGTTATGTTTCATCTAGTTTTTATGGGGGAGGTGGCGTTTACCCTGCTTGATGTTCTCTCAGCTTCCTAGTCTGTGGTTTGGTGTTTGACGTTCATTTCCCGCTCTGCTCACGTTGCCCAGCCACTCTCACACGCTCTCTACTCTCGCCGTTAGAGGTCTCAGCATATGCATCGTTATTGTTTTAAATTCCTGTTCCGATAATCTCAGCATCCCCGCCATGTGTGGTTCTGATGCTTGCTCTGTCTCTTCAAACAGTTCTTTTAGTTTACCTTGTAATTTTTTTTTTTTTTTTTTGATAGCTGGACATGATGCACTGGGTATAAGGAATGACTATTGACAGTTACTATTGGTTTACTGGAAGGCTAGTGATTCTGGTCAGTTTTTCTTCACTAGGCCTCTTCCTTTGTTTTTGCTCTTTAAAAAAAATTAGTTCTGATCGTTTTATTAGTTCTAATTGAGAGTCAGCAAGAGCATAAGCAGCTGTTTGGTTTTTTTTTAACCAAATAACCAGAGTTTCTTTGGTCATACTTTTAATTTTTTTATTATTTACTTAATTGTTCAAGTACAGTTTTCTGCTTTTCCCCCACCCCAACCCATTCCCCCCAGCCCTCCCCACCTATAAGCTTTCGACTTCCAAGAACTTCAAGAAATAAAATTAACAGATTGAGATTACTAAAAAGGCATATGTACAATGGTTAAAAAGATGCAGTGAAAAAACATAAGAAACTATTTATGTAAAAAGATATGTATTTTACAAGAAAGATTTTAGAAATGAAAAACAAAGCTAATACACTTTAAAACCCAAATCTCTTAAAAAGTGGAAGAGCCACAACGGAAAAAAAAATGATAAATCAAAAGGCAGGTTATAAAATGTTATCTAGAATGCAGTACAGAAAGTTAAAATGAGGGAAATTAAAGAGAGGTTAAGAGACACAGAAGATAGAGCAGAAGAGGCAACATTCCCCTTCAAAAATATTTTTCTCTCTCTCTTATTGTTAGAGTTTAATTAACCTGACAATAAACTCTAGTCCTATAACCACAGCTTGGCATTTTCTCTCAGACAACAGGGAGTTAAAATGCTTACTGTAGAAGTACATGTGTTATAAAAAATACGTTTTCCTTAGATATTCATAAACAATTTCAAAGCCACTTCCTGGTATCTATACCTAGATGAGAAAGTATAGAGATGAGAAAGTATAGTTGTAGCAAAAGTATTGCGCACTTTCTAATTTCACTGCATAAATTTTTTTTTTTAAATCAAAGAACCTAGTTACTGGAGCAGGAAAGAGGGAAGGTAATTTGTCATGAAGTCACCATGGCAGTTGCCAGTGCCTCCCGTTTATGGTAGGTCAGCCAAGAGTGTCAAGTCTTCAGAATGACATTCTAGGTGGCGTTTGTGCTGGTGAATTAGAGCAGGGAGTTGGTGATGTCTAGGTCACTTCCTTAGTGGCTCAAGGCCACAGGCAGCAGCCCAACCCCAGTAGGCGCCTGTGGTCTCAGGTCTGGGTCCAGAGGTCAGGGTTATTTGCCAAATATGTTGCTACTACTAGAAAAGCATCTCCAGAGACTCTAGTTAGCTTGGGTACGTGCGAACATATAAGTTGAGTGAATGCATGAACAGATGAGCCAGACACTGTTCAATGTCATGGGGACAGAGGTGCAAGAAAGTTACCCACCCCACCAGTGGGTTCATGTAAAAACGCCCTATACATGGCCATCTCACCCTGTAGATCAACATGAATGTCTCTCTCTCTCTTTCCCTTCCTCCCTCCTTCCCTGTTTCTTTCAGGAGTGTGTCTCAGAAACAGTCTCTGGCATGCCTTTCTCTAAGACTTTTAAATACATCTAGGGTTTTCTTCCTGCCAGTGAGAACTCTTAGAATAATGAATCCCGTATCTGTATATTGCTCAGTGGGAGTGGGGAGGTTATTTGGTCAGTAAAATTACTCTTTGCTTCAGAGTATCATATATTTACTAAACTCTAAGTACTAGAAGAAGTTGCAGAGGAGGGAGTGGAGTGGTACTTTGTGCTTGGGGAGCTTACAATATAACAGATGAAAAAAAATACATGTTTTTGAGACTTTTTTTAAGATTTTATTTTTTTATTTCTAGAGAGAGAGGAAAGGAGGGAGAAAGAGAGGGAGAGGAACATCAGTGTGTGGTTGCCTCCTGCACATCCCCAACTGGGGACAGGACCCACAACCCAAGCATGTGCCCTGACCAGGAATCGAACCAGTGACCCTTTGGTTCATAGACTGGCACTTGATCCACTGAGCCACACCAGCCAGGGCTGTTTTTGAGACTTCTGGGCAAGATGATGGTGTAGGTAAACAGTACTTGCCTCCTCCCACAACCATATCCAAATCACAGCTAAACTACAAAACCACCATCATTCAGAACCACCTGAAATCTGGCTGAATGGAAGCCCAACAACTAGGAATTAAAGAAGCCACATGGAGACTAGAAGGAGGGGTAGAGAATGGGCTAATCCCACACCCACGTGTGGCAGACAAAAATTGGGAGGGATATCTTTGGCTGCAGAGGTCCCAGGCTTTTCTTAAAGCACTGAGTTACTCAGACTCACTCCCTCCAAGCTCCAGTGCTGGGGCAGCAGCTTGAAAGGCACTAGAGACATGTGGGGAGGAAATGAGTTTTCCAGCATCAGGGCATGGACTGGGGGTGGGGGTGGGGGGGCAGTTTTCTCCCAGACAGAAATGCTGGCAGAGGCCATGGTTCCTTTCACGAGCCCTCCCCTCACAGAGCCGGCAGGCAGGTGTCCTATCTGGGACTCCATCAACCTGGCTCACCCTGTTTGCCCCACCCTAGTGATTCCCTGAGGCCCTGTCCCACCCAACTTTCATGCCCACCCAAGCTGTTTCCAGTGGCTTTTCCATACAAATGGCCTGTCTTGGTTCATGCTTCAGATTTTCCTAAAATCTCTCAAACAAGCAGCACCTGGCCTCAGCATGCGCCATACCTCTCACTAAGTGGCCCCAGCCCTGGCCCCAGCAGCAGTGGTCTTGGTTCACAGCTTGGCCTTGCCCAGGCACCACCAAGCCCAGTGCAAGTAGCAGCCATCTGCAGATCGCTTTGTAGCTCATATCGGGTGGCCCCAGTATAACACAGAGGACAACTGACCTTGGCCTGCACCTCCAGGGAGGCCCCAGAGCCAGCACACCCAGTGGACAGCTCAGGCCATATTGAAGCATCACACCCAACTACCTCCATAGGTGACTCATTCAATGTCTGCCCAAGTGGCAGACTCAGTGGACACCAGAGCCCTGCTGAAGTAAGTCCTGCTTTGTGGGGTGGGACCCTGCACAGCTGATCCTCCATGGTGGACAGACGCTGGTGGTTGCTGGTCACAGCCCATCTTGGCAGCTGATCAGCCTGTGGGTAAATCCCTCCCATTTGTGGTGCCAACAGCAATTAAGGCTCAACTACAACAGGAGGGTGTACACAGCCCACACACACGGGCACACCTGGAGTGCCCAGCTTGGGTGATTGGGAGGCTGTGCCACTGGACTCTATAGGACACCTACTATATCAGACCATTCTACCAAGCCTGGGAGATGTATCAGTCTACCTAATACATAGAAACAGGGAGGCTGCCAGAACAAAGTGGCAAAAACCAAAAAAATGTCCCAAATGAAAGGACAGAATAAGACTCCAGAAAAAGATCTAAACAAAATGGAGACAAGCAATCTACTAGATGCAGAGTTCCAAACACTGGTTACAAGGATGCTCAATGAACTTAGTGAAAACCTCAAGAGCATAAAAAAGGACCAGTCAGATATGAAGGATACACTTACTAAATGAATAATTTATAGGGAATCAGCAAAGTAAATGAAGCTGAAAAGCAAATCAGTGATTTGGAATATAAGGAAGCAAAAAACATCCAATCAGAACAGCAAAAAGAAAAAAGAATAAATTAGGATCGCATAAGGAGCCAACGGTACGACTTCAAGCACACCAACAGTCACATCATGGGGGTGCTGGTAGGAGAAAAGACATTGGATCCCCATTTGAAAAAATAAATACAGAAAACTTCCCTAATCTGGTGAAGGAAACAGACATTAAGTCCAGGAAGCACAGAGTCCCAAACAAGATGAACCCAAAGAGGCCCACACCAAGACACATAATTAAAATGCCAAAGGTTAAATACAAAGAGAGAATCTTAAAAGCAGCAAGAGAAAAACAGTTACCTACAGGGGAGCCCCCTTTAGACTGTCAGCTGTTTTCTCAACAGAAACTTTGCAGGCCAGAAGGGATTGGCATAAAAGATTCAAAGTGATGAAAAGCAAGGACCTACAACCAAGATTACTTTATCCAGCAAAGCTTTCATTTAGAATCAAAGGACAGCTAAGTTTTCCCAGACAAGAAAAAGCTAAAAGAGTTCATCACTACCAAACCAGTGTTATATGAAATATTAAAGGGTCTTCTTTAAGAAGAAAACATTAAAAATACGAACAAGAAAATGGCAATAAATACATATCTATCAACTGAATGTAAAAAACAACAAATAAGCAGAACAGAAACAGACTCATAGATACAATATTTTGACAGTTTTCAGATGGGAGGTGTAGAGGGGATGAATGAAAAAGATGAAGGAATTAAGAAGTGCAAATTGGATGTTACAGAATAGTCCTGGGGATGAAAAGTCCAGCGTAGGGAATATAGTCAATAATATTCTAGTAACTATGTATGGTGTCAGGTGGGTTCAAGATTTACCGGAATGATCACTGAGTAAGTTATGTAATGCCTAATCACTGGGGTGTACATGTGGAACTAATAATGTACTTCAACTGTAATTGAAAAATAAAAAGGATTTTTAAACAATAAATAAATGCATACATACATACATACATGTCTTAGACATTCACAGAATTCTATGGATCCATACTAGTTGAGGGATAAAATACTTCTCATAACAAATTTTCAGAATGTTTAAAAAAAAAGTTTCAGCGATTTTCAAAACAGGAAAAAAGATAATCCTGGCAACCAGTGCATCACGGGGAAGCAAGCCGAAATGATGAAAGAGTTTGGCCCCTTCGACCTTGGAGACATTGTGAGGGTGAGGGAGCTGAAAGGGCTTGTCAGAGACCCTCAAATTCCGCCTCTGGATGACTCAGTAAGAGCAACAGGAGTGAAGGGAGGTCTGGTGGAGGACCAAGAAGGGAAGGTTGTTTTACATAGCTGTGTGCTATGTTAAAAGGCCTGGACCAGAGACCCAGGTGTGGGGGTGCTGGGCACTGAGTAGTTGTCTGAGCTTAGATGGAATCACTGAGGGGCAGAAGGAACTTAGATGGAATCACTGAGGAGAAGACTGGGATCGGAACCCTAGGAATCTGCCACAGTTCAGGGGAACAGGAGAGAGACAGAAGCCTGTGTGGAAGGTAAGAGGAAGATACAGCCCAGGAGAGAAATGTTAATGGAGAGGGTTTCAGCCGTGTGATGTGGGTGGTAGGGTCAGGAAGACGAGGACTCAGAAAGGCCCCGCAATCTGGCAGCCCTGCAGGAGTCAAAGGCAATGCGGACAGAGCAGCCCGCCGCCCCACCCCCACCTCCACAGAGCAGCGGTCCCAGCTCAGGGGCAACGCCCCGGGAGGAAGCCATGAGATGCAGCTGGACTGGTCAAGCCCTTGACTCTTTCAGGCGGTATGATGGCACCAGGCAGGGGACACACTGAACTAAGAATGGAGGGAAGTCACGGCCGGGTTCATACGGGCATAGGAGGAAGCCATCAAAGACAGGAAAATCGCAGGGGATGAAGACCAGAAATAGAACAGAGCCCAGGGGATCCAGGGTGCGCGAGGACAGTTGTGTTGGCAAGGGGGAGAGAGGAGAAAGCTCTCTGACAGCCCAGGAAGTCCTTCTGTCTATAACCACCCTGGCCTTGGCTTGTTTCCAGGGTAGGGAGGGAATCCTTCCTGTGCAATTCCTTCTGGAACTCCTGCTCAGGATTGTGGCGTCCCCAGCTGTTCTGGAGAAGCAAGCTAGAGCCATACTTGTCCCCTGTGATGATCCAGCCAGCCCCTTGGTCAGGAACAACCCATTCACAGGATGCTCGGGCAGCTGTAAGCACAATGGACTGAAGTGGAAGGGGCTGTAGTTGACCAGGCAGCAGTGATGGAGTGCAATGGCGATGCGGACACAGGAGTGGATGGAGTGTGGGGGTGAGAGAAACAGGAGCCACAGCTGGTCTCTCATCCTGAGTGGCACTGAACGGTGTCATTTGAACAATAGACTCCCAAATAAGAAGTGCAGTAGGTGACTCTGTGACAGTCCAGGGTTTTTTCCTTGCCTGGGAAACCGCGGGGAATAGAGCAGATGTCTGTCTTCCTGAGAGGGCAGAGGAGGGGCAGGGGCTCTGCATGACTAGATGGGAGCATTCGAGGGGCCGCTTCTCACACCCAGCCTCGGCAGGGACTTCCCTCAAGGACTCAGGGTCAAGGTCTCCGAGCCAGCTCAGGGGAGGATGCGTGAGATCCAGCCTGCTGAGACTGCCATAGGCCTGACTGTCAGGGGCTCCCAGGTCCTGCCCTGAGGGCGACCATGGTAGTTGGGGCCTGGAGACCTGGTCAGACTCCCCTCACCATCCTGAGAAGAGAAATCCCCCCTGACTCTTGTGGAATGCAGCTTTCCCCAGATGGGTGTTTGGGGTTTTTACTCGGGGAAATGGAGTATTTGTTTTCCAAAAAACAGATTCTTGGATAGAAAAGACTGGATTTGCAAACAAAAATTTTAATAAAATATGAAGGAGAAAATGAAGGCAGGCAGCCTGATTCCAGCTGATACCACGAGTGGTTTCCTTACTGTCAGGTTGACGCCAGAGTCCAGGGAGTGAGCAAAGCTGCAGTCATACCCTGGGACCGGGCGTAGGAGCCACTGGGTTTCCAGGGGCAAGGGTGGGGAGGGGCCTTGAGGTTCCCAGATGCAGTGTCTCACAGCACCGCGGGGGCCAATTAGAAAACCAAACTCTTGGACAGAAGGGCTGGCCCCTCACAGGCAGTGGTTCCAGCTGTTCCTCCTTAGAGCTGGGGTGCTGCTGGACACGCCCTCCCCAGACATTCAGGCTTTCAGGTTTTACTCGGCCCTTGAGGAAGGTTCTCTGAGGTCAGAACCTTGGGGGTGTCCACAGCTTCAGAGCCTTTCCTCCCACACACATTGCACCATAGCCAGCTGGTTCTGTGCCCTGGGCCCCCCTCTGCCCTTCTCCACTACTGGACTGTGAAGACGCACTGACCTCCTTGCCTTCTCGATGACCAGGCCTGGGTGGAGTTTCTCAGTTGTTCCAGTTGAAGGAACAGAGCAATGACCAAATCCCTCCGGTAAAGTATAAACTTACTATTCCTGAGTGGTAAGGAGAAACAGCCAACCCTTATCTCCCTAGAAACCCCTACCGTACTCACGGTCTGGCAGGAAGGTAAAGCAGTGACGGGGTTGTAACCCTCCCACAGCTCTGCACCCACAGGTCACAGCCCGGGGACTGAGCCCAGCGTGGAAAGCAGCTGGGTTAGTGTCCAGATCTGCCCATTCTGTTCTCCTGCACGTGACTGACCAGCTGATGGTGGCTAACACGCAGGTTAGCTTTGGTCCAGTGTGAAAGATGAGACGAGTTAAGCCAATCAGGTTGTCTGCCTCAAAAATTTGATATGAAAATAAGCAAAGAAACTGCCAGGTAGCAGATATGTAGTGTGTATACGTATAAGGTTAAGTTACAGACTATGTATCGGCAGAGGAAGAAGGCAGCTGGTAGCCACACAGAAACAAAGAGACTAAGAGGCTAGGGTTCAGGGACCGCCTTTTGGGAGAGAAGACTTGTGCAGTGGTTTTTATAGGAGAGGGAGAGTTACCTAAATTGACAGGAAGTGGCCCTGACCGGTGTGGCTCACTTGGTTGGGCACTGTCCCACAAACCAAAAGGTCACTGGTTCCAATTCCTCATCAGGACACATGCCTGGGTTGTGGGTTTGGGCCCCGGTTGGGGCATGTACGAGAGGCAACCGATTGATGTTTCTCACATCAATGTTTCTCTCCCTCTTTCTCCCTCCATTCCCTCCGCTCTAAAAATAAATACACAAAATCTTTAAAGATACAGAAAATGCCTAAGTATTTTAAAAAATAGTAAATTGAAGGGCAGTGGAATATGAACACCGATTCGGTAGTAGGTAGAGAGGAAGGAAGGAGAGAGGGTGGGGGAGCCAGGGGCCAGATGTGAAGGGTACTGAGTGCCCAGACGGGAAGCCTGAGCACTGCGCAGGGTATACCGAATGTGCTCTGTAGTGGCCTCAACTCTGGAGCCCCCTCATCTCGCCATGCCAACCTCCTAAACCCATGGCTCCACCGTGGGTCTTGTCTCCCAGACCTAAGCCACCTCTAGATCCAACTCCAGATCCTGTCCTAACCATAAAGAACTAACGCCCACTCCCGCCACCTTCCCCTTTAGTCTCACCCCTACTCTGCACCCTCCTAGCCTCAAGGCTTGTGGACCCTCAATATTCTGCCCTGCCTCACCCAGCTGGAGTCCTTAGCAGACCACCTGACTCATCAACACCCTCCACTCTCTCGCACTGCTATCCTCACACCAGTCCAGAAAAACTCCAGCTCTCCATCAACCCCACAGTCACCTTTGCCTTCCGTAGCAGACTGCTAGCTGGTCCCCCAGATCTGCTCTCTTCTTCCGCAGCAACACGGTTTTAGCTGGGGGCATGGCTGCTCAGCCAGACCCATTTCCCAGACTTCCTTCACTCGTGAAATATGAGCAGAACTGATGTGTACAACTTCTCTCTCTCACCTAAAAGGAAATTATTTGCTGCCCACTTCTCTTACCCCCTTTCAGGAGCTAGGCCACTCACGTGGCAGAGCCTTACTAGCACCGTCTATGGAATGGCGATCTACAGAAGGGACGCAGGACCCTGAGTGGTTCTAGAAATAGAGCCGCTCCACCCGCCTTGGCCGCCTCCCTTTGGACTGTAATGTGAGAGAGAAGTGACCATTTATCCTATGGAATCCACTCCTGTTACCGCAGATTCTACCACGGTCAAATCTGTAGAGAAGAATGCTGGAACCGATTAGGACAATGCCACCCACATTTCTTATCCCCAAACTCTGCTAAGTTCCACTTCTGTTTGATCTTGGTCAGCTCCCTTGCAAAGCCCCCTGTAAAGGCTCCAAACTCTCATGATGTTCATCAGCGGTCCATCTGACCTCTTGCATCTCTACAAATGTTCAGACTGCCAGTAGGGTCTCCCACCATACCCCACCCCCTCCTCCTACAACCCTCTTGGTAAAGTGCCTTCCCTGTGCTCTGGTCAGACTCCCTGGAGTCCCCTTTGCGCTACCTGTGCAACCTGTATCAGCCTCCCTTGCCTGTACTTGAAAATAAAGATGATGACAATACTTAACAGGTACGTGAGGATTAAATGAGGTAACGCATACAAGGTAAGTAGCACAACGCCCTGCATACCGTAAGCGATGGCCCCCGTCACTAAAACTGCCAAAACAAACGTGGCCACACCATTACCCGATGAAAGCCCTCCACTGAATCCCGTCACCTACACCGCAGTCGAAACTTCTCAGTGTTCTGCCCTTCATGACACATCTGCCATTCACTCTTTGAATCTTTCTCTTGCCGCTCTCTGCCTTGAATACCATGCTCCAATAATACCAAACTGTCCAAAGGTCTAAAAAATCAAATCAAACCAACATTCACTAATTCAACAGCTATATGTTAAACACCTACTTTTGGAACAGTAATGACTATCCCAATAAATTAATTCCCCTTTCTGGGAAAGAACATCTACCTCCTTAAAAATCAGCAACAAGAGAAAGAGCCTATGTTTTATCTTGTGTCTAGGAAGTGAAACTGAATTGTTTCTTCTTCATAAAATAAAAGTGTTAGGTTACCCTCTTTTTAGCTCTAAAATGCAATGCTATGCTAAGGTGGCTGTAAGAGGGAAAAAACCCAATTTAATAGCTACTTTTAAATCTTATTATATTGTTTAAATGAGCTTGAAATATCACATCCTGTGGAAAGAGAACGAGATCCCTTTAAGAGGGACGCAGGATCCACGAGCCAGGCGGCAAGGCTGGCAACAAGGGGATGCTGAAGGACTGGAGTGAGTTCCAGGCGGCCAGAGGAAGGCCCTCAGGCGGAGCCAGGATCGGGTTTCTATGAAGCCTGGAGTGCCAGGCGGCAGCCTCCCATCTCTTCCTTTTCCTGCCTTCCCAGAAGGGGCAAGAAGGACCCTGGGGAGTACTTAACACAAGACAAGCATCTGCTTAGCTGTTCGAGAATGTCCGTTGGGTCAAATAAAGCTGCCCTTCTTTCTGCTAAGTCATCTGTGGGTCTTTCTTGGGAAGAGGGAAAAAAAAAAGAGCAAAGGTCAGCGGGACACTGCCTAGAGATTCCAACACAAAACTTAAACTACAGGATTATTAAGACATTGTACTTCCTGAGGAAGAGATTAAGGTCAAGTCAAACCCATTTGGCCTAAGCAAAGTCAGAGTTAGAGGAACTTTATTCAGAATATTAAATAACCTGGCGTTTCTCCGGGGCCAGGAGGACCCATGGCCAATTCCTCCTCAAGTCTACCAGGGTCTCCTATTCTCTGAGTTTTGTAGACAAATTCTAAGGTGTTCTTTGAATGTGTATTAAGTAGTGCTGTGGCCAGTTTCAATTCAAAAATTAACAAACCTTACATGAAGGCAAATGTTTAATTAGAGGTATATAAAATATAGTCCAATAAATTCATGTGATTGAGCAATAAATGTATAAATAAAGGCAGTGCACACCAACTTAAAAGGAGTTGATTGGGCCTGGCTGGTGTGGCTCAGTGGATTGAGCGCGGGCTGGGAACCAAGCGGTCCCGGTTCGATTCCCAGTTGGGGCACATGCCTGGGTTGCAGGCTGGGTCCCCAGTGAGGGCCATGTGAGAGGCAACCACACATTGCTGTTTCTCTCCCTCTCTTTCTCCCTCCCTTCCCCTCTGTCTAAAAATAAATAAATAAAATCTTTAAAAAAAAAAAGGAGTTGATTGGGCATTCCCTACATTCATTAAACCTTCACAATCACTGCACTTCCTCTCATATGTGACAGAACTTAAAAAAATTTTTTTTATATATTGACTTTCAGAGAGAGGAAGGGAGAAAGGGAGAGAAACATCGATTTGTTGTTTCCTTATTTATGCATTCATTGACTGACTCCTGTACATGCCCTGACCAGGGATTGAACTTGCAACTTTGGCATATAGGGATGATGCTCTAACCAACAGAGCTACCCAGCCAGGACCCTGACAAAACTTTTGAAGGATTATATATAGTGCTGAAAGGGGGGTAATTCCACTCCATCACCCCATTTCTGCACAGAAGCAGATACTGCTAGTTGCTCACCAACAGTCAGGGTAAGAATGTGCTCAAATAAAATGCATTTCCTGAAACGTGCATAAATTGACAAATTAATAGTATTTATCCATACAACATGAATGAACCTCAACAACATTATGCTAAGTGAAAGAAGCCAGACACAAAGGACCACATGTTGTATGATTCCACCTATATGAAGTGTCCAGAACAGGTAAATCTAGAGACAGAAAGTAGATTAGCAGTTGCTGAAAGCTGGGGGTGGGACTGGAATTAGGAGTAACCGCTACTAAGCGTGGGGTTTCTGGGGACAGTAAAAATGAGATTGCAGTGATGCTGCACAACTCTGCACATACTGAGAATCACTGTACGGTACACTTTAAATGCGTGATATGTAAATTATATCTCAATAAAACTGCTGGGGAAAACCAGTAAAACTGAGCTTCCCGAGATGCCTAACAGCGAGGGGTGCCCCTGTGCGGCAGCTCTGGCCGATAAGATGTTGAGGGAAGTATACAAGGAAGAAGTTAACAGTCTCCTCATAAAAAGGAATCAGCCAACTCACACCTTTCGCCTTTTCATTCTTTTCCCATTTTCCTACCTAGTAAAGGTCTAGGTCCCCAGTGGGGGTGGAGCGAGGCCTAAGAACAAACACATATTAAAGATGGCAGAGCAGCACAAATGGAGGAGACGGGGTACTGGATGATATCCTAGGAGCCATGCACCAGCTGTGGGTCATCTCTCCGGAACTGTTGTGGCAGAGAAATAACCCTGAATTTAATGAAGAATTTTATTAGAGCTGGATTTCAATCACTTGCAGTCAAATGCTATCCCTAATGATGCATACCTATGCTTAATCTTGAAGCCAAGAAGGCTGGAGGCAAAAAGTACTCAGAAAAATGAAAAAAAAAAAAAAAAAAAATTTATTCCAAATGTAACATTAAGGTACCAAGGAGTCAGCCTTAATTTCCTTATTTTTAAGGAAAAAGTTCTCTTATTTTCCCCCAATTTTGATATACCATCAGGGAGTGCTTACCCCTCTCCAAAAACAAGTCACTAAAAAATAATTTAGTTTTGGCCCTAGTCAAGTAGCTCAGGTGGTTAGAGTGTCACCCCAATAGACCAAGGTTGTGGGTTCGATCCCTGGTCAGGGCACAGACAAGAATCAACCAATGAATGCGTAAATAAGCAGAACAACAAATCAGTGTTTCTCTTTCTCTCAAATCAATAAAAAAAATATTTTTAAAAAATGCTTTAGTTTTGAAATACTGATAAACCAAGTATGAGCAAATGGCACATTCTTTATTATTTTCTCAAAGAAAAATAGTTTCAAGTATCATCAACTCCCATTTTCTTTTAAAAAATAAGTTTTTAACATTTGTTCTTTGACGGGTTAGGAGATACTGGGTTGGCCAAAAGTCTGTTTAGTTTTTTCCATAAAATAAAACACATTTTTCACTTTCACTCATAAATTTATTGATTTGGATATTCTGAGTATGTTGGTTATCTCCTGCTATTGGCTTCTAGTGGGTTGAGGGCAGGGGTGCTGCTAAACATCTTCCAGTGCATAAAGCCATCCTGCAGCAAAGAATTATTTGGACGAGATGTCAACAGTACCAAAAAACTCTGCACACCACTTTTGACATGATCAATCAGTCACAGTACCTCCTCCATACACTGCACAAATATTTTTTTGGATTTCAGTTGCATTTTTACCTTACTTGAAATAATAAAGCATAACACACCAAAAATGTTGCATATTTTCTTCCATCTTAAATATTAAAATGGCTACACAAAAATCACCAATTTTGATAAGTATTTTTTTTAAATGCACGCTGACAGGGCAGCTGTCACAATACAATCTAACAAAATTGTTTCAAATGAAGTTAAAGACAACTAAGCATTACTACAGCCATCGCATGGAGAAAAACTAAATGAACTTTCTGGCCAACCCAGTATCTTCCATTAGGCCGTCTAGGCCTAGTTAGCCCGAGTTCCTTAAAGAACGTCACTCTCAGAAGGAAAATCGAGGCCCCCAGATTGTTTACTTATATGTAAAATGTATGTACAGTTGTCTGTGGTGTAACGACATTTCTGTCAACACCAGACCATATACACAACATGGTCCCGTAAGATAATAATGGTGCCGAAAGCTTCCCATCACCCAGTGTTACAGTGGCTGCCTTAAGGTCGCACGCAGCACAATGCGTTACTCACGTGTTTGTGGGGATGCTAGTGAAAACAGACCTGCTGAGCTGTCAGTCACACAGAAGTGCAGCACACACGATTACGGCAGTAGGCACACCACCTACGCTGTGCGAGTACACTGCGTGGTGCCTGCACGACGAGGACGTCGCCTAACGACACTTCTCTCAGAAGGTAACCCTGACAGTGCAGCAGCGCGTGACTGTGCTCAGCACACTTACGCCACATGTCCGTGTGTCCCAGAAAACTCAGTTCAATGTTATCCTGAAATACTGAGGGCAAAATGGATGTAGAAACAAAAATTATTAATAAGCAACTGTTTAGAGAGTGAGGGGCATGACAGAATAACACCTGGAAAACAGTCTTCCAAAGTCAATGATTTACTTCGTGTATAACTCCAAATAAAAGTGACCGTGTAGAGAAGTATGAGCACAATTTGCAATCAGGCTAATTATTCCTGTGACCAACGGAAAAGTAGGAACACGAAATGAAAAGGGTATTGGGAAATGAGGAGGGGGGAAGGGGTGTGTAAACCAGCACTGGGGTGGGATTATGGTCTTCCCTTCCAGTCTGCCTCTTTTATCTCATGCCTTACTGGTTTATCGCACATAAAACTGAAAACTCTTCAAATTTGAATACGAATGTCACACTGGTGGTAGAACACAATACTTTAAATATGAGATGATGTTTTAAGGGAATTAGTAGGCTTTTTAGTCTCTCTATTGCTCTCTTAAGTAAATTTAGATATTTTTACTCATCAATCATCAAATATTCAACCCTACCATATGTCCAGTGCTAATTAAGCAATGGCGATTCAGACCCGAGCAAAACACAAGTTCTTATTCTCAAAACATGTACAGCCAAGTGGTAAATATATATATGCCCTGTGTTATCTTTACCAGAGTGCAAACCCAGAGAACAAGGCTGAAAAGCTCCCGCAGGAGCAGGTTAAGGGGTCATAAGTGTCAAGGGAGTGTCCTGGGAACCTGGGCCACCTAAAGTGAAGTGTGGCATTCTAAGAGAAGCAGCCCATGCAAAAGAACCCGTGAAACAGCACAGCACGCTGAGGCAGCAGGAGTGAGCTGGAGGAGAAGCAAGAAGTGAAACTGCAGAGATGAGCGGAGACTGCACCTAGGAGTTCTCATTCTACCCTGAAGGCTTTGGAAGACTGCTGAAGAGTTCTGCGCAGGCACGGCAGCTCTGTTTTGGGAACTGTTACTCCAGTAGAGGCTGGATGGATGGGATAAGGGCCAACGCCAGTTAAGCAGGCAATGGGGCAAAAGATGGCAGCCAGCAGGAGGACCATGATGGGTGTAAGTTGCCAGGTCAGTCAACACAGCAGATTTTCATACAGTGGGAACGTTTAAAGTTTTGTATGCCTCACCCTCACGTTATCTCCCCGTTAAAAACATAACGCTTCCCACAACCAAAGGGGGCACTGAGTGGAAAGGCCTTCATGTTTGTGGACGGAAGGGCAAGAAAGAAGTGTGCCCTA
>PVJI01029264.1:0-15503 GCA_004026765.1 Micronycteris hirsuta
GAAAACTACCACCAGGCGACCTAGACCACCTGGCAGGCCCCATGATCCTTTAGTCCGGAATCAAGCAAGTTGAGCAGTCTTCTGGCTTAAGAGCCCCCAAATCAAAAGGTTTGTTTACTATTTCAACTAGACAAAAGGCTGCACCCAGTTTTCATGTTAAATCCTGGCCCTTGGATCCATCCCACTTCTGTGAACAAGGAAAGACACATGAATGGAAAAATAAAGATAGAGCTTCTCAGATGAAGCCAAACCATTTGAGTGAAGAGGGAGACCACAGGGAAAGGAAAGATGAAGTTCATTTCCAAAGGCTATTTAAGCATTTAGAACACTAAATCCAGTCTAGGATTGACCCACTAGGTGAAGATCATAATATTTTACTGAAGGAAAATAATGAGGAAAACAAACTCTGAGTTAAGGTGAGCAATAGTGATTTACTAATGGGAAAGTTACCTATTTATTTCATTTAACATTTGAAAATCTCTCCTTTTAATAATCCAAATTATCTCTCTTTTTTTGTAACTTCCTCTCAACAATTTCTTCTAGTTATGCCCTCTGAATGTAAACAGGTAAAGCCAATACAATGGTTATTGATGAAATGGCTGGAATTTCAGAATTTACTCCTTCAATCACCTCAGGTGGAAAAATCAGTGGCTATTCCCTCCCCACACATATGTATATACAAAGGTAACAAAAGGTAACGTTTGAATTCATGAGGAACCCTGACTTTAGGGAACCATAATCTTTCACAGGGGGCTACTTCTGAAACAACCCAGGCTGAGAGAAAGAACTTTTTTATTCTGGACAGCAAAAAAAAATCAGTCCTTTGCCTCCTATCCCAAAGGAAAACACTATTTCTATCTCCCAAAGCAGTTGGCCATACAAACACCTTTGAAAGATAGTTCAAAACAAAAGCTACTATAAGATTGCAAAATGTGAGAGCTCCATGGATACGTTGTCTGCCATACACAGGGTGGGGCAGAAGGAGGTTTACAGTTTTTCATATGGAAAATTATACAATAATAAATAATAATATAAGGATAAACTCTGTGTTTTGCAGACTCACAACTATGAACCTCCTTTTGCCCCACCTTATATATACAGACACACATATACAAAATATATACACTCTTCATACTCATAAAAGTTCATTTCTGCATACATTGGATCAATTTTACTATATTTGGTAACGTTTTCTTCATAGGCATCTTTTCTTCTCAGTGTACCTCATTTTTTTAGAAACTCTGTAGTATTTCACAATACTGTGGAATACTGTGATTTATTAAAAGTTCTGAGCCATTTCCCGATGAATAAACATTAATATATTTCCCAATGATTCACCATTACAAAAACGCTAGAAAAAACAACCTCGATATATATATCTTCGTGCACATGTCTGAGTATTTCTGTATGAAAAATAAACAGAAATGGAATTATTTGATCAAAATCATGTGCACTAAAAAAAATTTGAAAGACATATACAAGTTGCCTATGTCAATTTATATTCTTCCAACAGTATGAGTGTAAAAATCCTGTATTCCTATGTATGTTAAAATATTCCCATGTCCCTACTAAGGATAAACCTATAGAAAGACATCATTTAAAATGATCATCAGATAGTATATTGGATTTTCATGCAATTTTGTCCTCTCTATCAAGCTGATCCCTACACAAACCCCGGAATTATTACTTCCAATATTAGATAAGCAAAGTGAAACATTTCAACAAACGAGGAAGCTATGGAAAAGAGATATAATCAGAATTTCTAGTGATAATTTCTTGCATTTTTATATTCAGTGCTACTGGTTTCCCCTGACACAAGTAAGGTATGTATAGTCGAGGAGGTCATACATCAAAAAAAAAAAAAAATGCAAGAACTTCCTACTGAAGCATTTCTAGAATGTATTTCATCCCCCAAAGGTACCTTTACTATATAGCTTCATCACATTTTCCAAAGTTGAATTTTATGGCAGTGGATTTGCAACTGGGGACTCATATTGAACTTGAAGCCAACTAAAACTTCAGGTTCCTTTTGTACTACTGTTGTTATTATTGTTGTTGTTGTTGTTGTTGCTTTAACATAATCTAACGATTCTCCAGGTTCCCTCAACTTGTTTATAAATGCAATTGATTTTTTATCTTGAATGAAAAGCTTTATATTTATCCTTGCGGGCCGTAAATGCATCATCTTGCTAATTTCAGCTCATATTTCCAAATAGTCACAATCTTTTGGACACATGATCCTGTCATCTATTACACTAGCTGACTCTTCAATTTCTGCATCACCCACCCATTTAACAAAATACATCTTTTCTGTGAAGTCACTCATTTCTAAAATGTTGAACAGTACACATCCAACCCCAAGTATATGTCTGTACCACAAGCATCTTGTTAGAAGATGGACATCATTTTGTTTATTACGCTGTCTTGCCTTTCATCAGGAAAATCATGGTCCTGAATTAAAATGAGTCTGATGTCACTAGCTGAGACGTGGGGTATGTGAGATGACTGTGGCAGGAAGAAATGCTAATGGAAGGGAGAAAGTTGCTATTTTTCACACAGATCTATAGTTAAACAGGCCTCATGGGAAAGGGAGCAGAGAAGGGCAACATATAAATTGAATTAAATTCTCATAAAATAAGATGCTCTTAATCTATTTTTTCCTGAACATCAATGTATGGAATAATTTAAAATGCCCTTTTTCTTCTTAGATTTGCAGAAAGCAGTGAATTTCTCATATCCACTTGGCAGCTTTATAACTATTATTGTTCTTTTTTATCAAAAAGGTCATCTACATGCTGAATTTTTTTATCATTTTGGTAATTGTGTTTTCATGCTTATATTTGCATGATTATATTCAAAGCTTTCATATCTAATAAATGCAGTGAATGCAGATGAAAAGGCAGAATAATAATATTGGATATGAAGAAAATGAGTATTTTAATGCCCATATGTAATTGTGGTCTTAATTAACAACCAGTCCAGAAGAAAGTTAGGTATAAAACCATTTTCTCTCATTTTTAATTAGAATTTTCCTATTTTTAAGGTAAAGGAGAAACATTTCTACCCTAGCTGGTGTGGTTCAGTGGATTGAGAGCTGGTCTGAGCAGTAAAGAGTCACTGGTTCGATTCCCAGTCAGGGCACATGCCTGGGTTGCAGGCCAGGTCCCCAGTGCGCGGGGCACATGACAGGCAACCACACATTGATGTTTCTCTCCCTCTTTATCTCCCTCCCTTCCCTTCTCTCTAAGAATAAAGAGCTTTTAAAAATCTTAAAAATAAAATCTTTAAAAAAAGAAACATTTCTTTTTCTCAATTAAGCTGTAACTGGGAAATTTGCTCTAGTGTCAGAGGAGTCAAATTATTTTTTTAAATATTATCATCAGGTTAGTCCCTTGAGGATCATAGCAAAACAGTGATTGAATTTGGAACACATGCAATCTTGGGGGATAAAGCTATGACAATTACATCTCCAAGGCACTGAGGAATATTGTGCTGGGCAATATCAGGAAGAAAAGACAATGGCAACCCCAGACCTTTCCTTGGAAGAGGAGGGAGCACCACAAGAGAGGTCTGTAAAGCTCAAATACATATATACTCACCTGGCTATCTTCGATGCCAGGACCTGGACAAGAGGACAGCAATTCTTGGATGGTTGCTGCTCTTTGGGGATATCACTGCCATGGTCCCATTGTTTACCTCAAATCTCATTCAAAATAGGAAACCTGATTCCTGCTTATTCTACCAAATCCATTCATATTTCAAGGTATAACAACAATGTTGTGATCTAACCCATACATAAAACCTACCTAGTAGCCTAGCATAAACTAACTTTTATTTAGAATTTATAACTTTCTTTCTTTTTAAAAAGATTTTATTTATTTATTTTTAGAGAGAGGGGAAGAGGAGGAAAGATGGAGAGAAACATAAATGTGTGGTTGCCTCTTGTGTGTCACCTATTGGGGACCTGGCCTGCAACCCAAGCATGTGCCCTGACTGGGTATTGAACCAGTGACCCTTTGGTTTGCAGGCCAGCACTTAATCCACTGAGCCATACCAGCCAGGGCTAGAATTTATAACTTTCTTAGATTAACCTGTAAACCCACTTAGACTACCCTAGATGTTATAAGGTTTGTATAACCATATCCTATAAGTTGCTAAAAGTTTAACAGAAAGGCTGAGACTTAATTAAACTTCCTTTCATACCTGTGCCATCTCTGATGCTGATGACGTTGATGACTGCCAGAGCTGTTTTTCAGGAACAAGCTCAGGGTGCTTTGCAGGGCCAGTGGCTTGATGAAGACTTAAACCACCTGAGGGCACCCAAAACGGCCTGTAGTGTCCTCTAGTGACCTTCTCATGAACTTTTCTCTTTATACCCTCATTATAATACTAAAATCTCCTCCCAGGGGTGGAGATTTTCTGCCATTTTTGAACATTTGATGTATACATGGGCATGTTTTCTAACTGCGCATCCACAGGAATATTCCCACCTATACATGCGACGACAAAGTTCACCTTGATGTTTATGCATGATTTCCTTGAACAAAGATGAATCTGATCCTTTGTTTGGGGACAAGTAGTTTTGGGAAGTGACCTGTAGTGTGTCCGTGCTTGCTGGCTCACAATGAAGTTCCTTCTCATAAAATCATCTTGGAGTTGTCTTTTGGATGGCAGCTACAGAATAATTGGACCTGGTTTGGTCCAGTAATAATGTGACCAGGCTTCTTGTTCATAATGACCAAGTCTAGTATTGAAACAGCAGTGGGGCACACCACTGCCATTTTTCTTGCATGCAAAAAATAAGTAACAAATATTACTTTTTCTTTATATTTCATTTTCTTCTTTGACTCAATTTTATTTCTCCCTCTCTTTCCTTTTTGAAGCACTAAATCTATGCAGTAACTATCTAATTTAATAATGATTCTGCAAAAATATTGTGACAGTAGAAGGGATATATTTTGCATGTAATTTTTGTGTGTAAAGGTCATTTTTTGTGTGTTGAGTAAATTAATAAGTAACAGTAATGTGCATAATATTCGTGACTTATAAACATCTATCACAAAATCACTAACATTACAGGGCTGAAAGGAACTTAGGGTATTTTTCTCCTCTTCTGTAATATCTAAACTGTTCTAACAGACATGACTTTACTAGCATGAAAGAGAAAAACACAGGCCCAAAATGACCTCACTCATGCTGAGAAATCATGATACCAACCCTACATTTAATACCTGACCTAATTGCTATCCCAATCTCTCCCAGAAACATAAGCATAATCAACCAGTCTGAAATTTTCTGGTCAACATCGGCTAGGTAATCTGTTACATGGGCCCTCTCCATCCCCCATAGAAAGAATAAGCAACCTACATGATAAAAACCCTTGCCATTCATTCTCTTCCTCCCATAAGATGTCCTGATCTGAAAATAATCCTTTATTTTCTTTTCTTAATAGCTCCCTTTCCATACCCTTCTTTGTATAAAAACCTTCCATTTTGTATAGCCCGTGGGAGCCCTTCTAGTTGCTAGAGGGGATGCTGCCCAATTCATGGATCGCTTACTAAAGAAGCCAATTAGATTTTCAAATTTATTCAGTTAACTTTTGTTTTTTAACATTAGTTATACAAATTTCTCCCGTTTTTTCTAGACTTTAATTCCATGAAGTTGACTGTGGTTTAACTGATCATTCATTCCCCAATAGTTTTAACAGTGCCTGGTAGATAAAACGCACTGACAGGGTATTTGCTGTAACATAGAGACACTAAGACCCTGAAACATGAATGTGATTCCCAGTGGCTCACACAGCTACTCAGCAGGGGAAAGCTAGGTACGCCCTGGATCTGCTAGTAAAAATCTTGTGTCGTTTATTAACTATTTTGGATTTGAGTCCTGCCTTGCTTCCTTGACTGGCCCTTGAAGTCACAAACCATGTGTTGAATGTCTAGAACAGTGTCTGTGTTCCTCTATATGCCCCATTCCAGTCCAAATGCCTAGCTCAGAGGTATCTCCAAAGGAGGTCTTTAAGAAAGACATGTGTACTACTTTATTCTAAAAATTGTGTTGTTAAAAATGCTTTATGGAAAAAATGCTTATGGTCAAACCTAACTGCTATATTGTAAATTGGCTACACATCATTCCTCTCTTGCCAAAAATCTCCCAGATTCCTATAAATATCAGGGCAATGTAGAGTCTACAAAGTAACAATTTCTGTCTGCTGCTTGATAGTTCATCCAAAATGCCTTTAATTTACCACTTTAGATAGTTTCCAGCTCTTGGAAAATTGGGAAAATAAAACCTTTGTAGCAAACCCACCCCCTCCAGAAAAGTATAAAGGTAAACCATCGTCAACCTGAGAAACAAAGTAAACCACACAGATGTTAGATCTCATATAGCCAAAAGGAAAGTCATCCATTTCCTTTTTTGTGCATAACATCTCTGAGAATATTATTATTCTAAAATGCTAATCCTTACTCAGTGCCCTCAGCTCTTGCCCTGACGCCCTATGGGAACAATTCTCTCTGACTGTGGGCAAAAGTCCAGCCACCAGTAGGTAGGGGCGTAAAACTGATCAACATCAGTCCCTCAGCTCGTAACCAGGGAAACAATAAATAACTTCAACAGATAGGTAATTAACAGGCTGCTCATCAAGTGTTCTGAGCTCCCCAAGCAGGGATTTAAGTCCAAAAAGGAGCCAGTGTGCCCCCAACAGATGAAAAGCCCAGATGGAAGAGAGAAAAAAGATAACACCTAGAGCCCTCACCCCCTAGTCCCCCAATTCAGCAAGAGGCTTAGTATACAGTAATCACATGAATCTATTCAGCTCAAACACTAATATTTCTGTCCTTGGAAGTCTGCTTAGATCCAGCCAACAACTGTACACACTTGTTTAAACATGGAAGTCTTAATCCAGGAGGTGGAGAGACAGTACAGAGAGAAATGACAACCATCCTATGATCAACAGTCCACGTTTTGTTTTGTAGGGTGTGAAATTTACTTGCTTCTGAGAATAGCTTTTCAGCCATAAAGCTTTCAAAAATGTGGTGTAGTTAATTCAAAGCCTTTAAAATTTATGTTATAAAATTTATTACAGTGCCTTATAAATCAGCACTTGTAGTAACAAATTATCAGAATGTGCCATATATTAAAAAGATAAATCAGAATTAAATAGGAAAGAGAGAAGGTGTTTTCAAATCAAACAGCCAAAGCACTAACTAATGGGAACATTTGCAAACATGACAATGATTTACAGCAGGGCTCTTGGTTAGATGCATAAATCTAGCAGGAGATTTTGCATTTATCAACTGAAACTTTTGGTCCATTGTTTATAAATCAAAAAGTTAATGAAGCCAGGGGTCTGTAAATCCAGACACTAAATTAGAAACTTGTAGCTTTTGATTTATAAATAAGTTACCTCAAGAATTACATGTATAAATAAGCAGAAAAATAAACTACACTTAAACTCAGGTGAAGGTTAGAATTTATAAATCATAGTTGTAATAAAAAGTTTACCAATACCAACTCAAACAATCCTATAATTCTGCATGTCATAAACCACAACAGGGATGTGTAGAGTAGAATGCCAACACTTAGCAACTTCAGTGTAATTAGCTTGTTCTTATTCTGTTCATTTTAATGCTACAATCTTTTACAAAAAATATGCTACTGACATTACAATAATTTTTTGCTCTACCAAAAAAAGTATAAAGAATTGGTTATATGTCAAATCATAACCTGAAAATACACTAGTCATGTACGTGAAGTTCAAAAATCTTCCTTTTCCCTGAAGACACACACACGCACGCACGCACGCACATATGCACACAGAAATAATCCCAGGTCAGCACAAGGCTCTGTGCTTTGCTTACTAACTCCCGTCCTCACAATGCAGCTCTAGACAAACACCTGCCATTCGAGTGGCAGGTTGCCCAAACTCTTTGTGCTCACTTTACATAAGCCACATGATGAGACACTGCAGCACGTGAACCTGAAGGACGCTCACAGATTTGTTTGCTATCCCCAAATGTCTCCTGAAAGGAGCAGGAAGATGCCCATCATAAAGACCAGGAGTGAAGCAGAGTAAGGGACACTAGAAAGCGCAGGGCTAAGAAACCCTGGCAGGTAACCAGCTCAGTGATAAGGTTGAACAGGCATGTGCTCGCCTTTTCCGGCTCAGTTTCAGAGAAGCCCCCTGCTGGACCGCGTCCCTGTGACTTACATCACCATGGGAGAGCCAGGCCCAGTGGTGTATCAAGAGACTCACCTTGTCCACACTCCTCTGTCTCTAATCTCCACCTCCCATTGTCCCTTGAAAGCCAAGTGCCTTTATTGTCCGAGCTGCCTTGTGTCACGAGCAGTCTGATAGCAACCTAGGCCTAACCACTCCGTCTACCCCTGGCTCAATTCCCAGTGAATAAACCGAATGATTACTTCTATGAGCCCACTCACAGGCCACGATGTAGTCTTTCCTATAAGCCTGGCTACATGAACCATAGCCTCGGCTGCCCAGTACCGAGAAATGATGGAGAGCAGACACAAACAATAAGCTGCTAAACACACTTTAATTCCCACACCAATAATCATCATAAATGGCACATAGTCAACAGGAAAAGGGGAATAACAAACCCGAGAGTTCCAAGACGCTGAGGTCTGCGTCTGCTGGAGGTCCGGAGATACGGTGGGCTGGTGGTCCTGTGATGATCAGTCACAAGACGCTCTCAATGTGGACTCGTCCAACACGGAAGCTGAGCTGCCCAGCCTTCGAAGTCCGGGGAATTTACACTGAGGTCTGGGGATCTTATCTGGGGATCGAAGTCCGGGGACTCTTTCTTGCTAAACATCCTTAACGCACATGCGCATTCTGGGAGTGCTCCTCCCGCCTTCATTTGCGCATGCTCCAGAGTTGTTTACAAAGTTCAACTGCGCATGCTGGTGAGGGTGGTGTTTTCCGATGCCAGTCCACCGTGCAGGTCTGCTTGAAGTGTGATAGGTAGCCGAGGTGGCAAAGAAAGGACCTGGAACTAGAAAAGTCCGATTAAGGGCTTTTATTAGAGGGGAGACACCACGATCAGGCAGGCTGAGTCCGAACAGCCTGCAACCCCAAGGGAAGGGGTATAAGGGTTTTTAACGGTGCGGAGCACACCCAGGGTAGGGGGAGGTGAGTCACCTTGCTGGTCTGTTCCAGACGTTCAGGGTGTAGGTGTTTGCGAAACAACAATGTTCTCTGGTCAGGGATCACTGATTTGGCAACAGAAAGTCTTCAGGAGATTTATGGGCGTTGTTTCTGGGGAATGCTCGAGGGAGAGGGGAAGGGGCAGTAGGGGTTTAACCGGTTCTCAGCAGGGGACCAGTGGCTATGGCTCAGTTGCCTCTGATAATAGGGAACCTCGTGGTCAGGTACCTTGTGACATATACCCTCTTTGTTTCAGCGTAGGTGGTGGCTCAGGTCCTCCAAGTCTCAGTACATTCTCACAAAGCGTTATTTACTTTAGTTACTGTGAGTGCTCTAAACAAGCTGTCTACTTATGCTCTTTTATCGTGGAGTCACTCATGCTCTCCACACTCTGAGGATGAAGTATAGTATTTGCCTCCCATTTCCAATTGTAGTGCCCCAGCCCGTGTCCTCTTCTCTCCATACCTAGTGTCTCACCAATCCAAACCATTCATGCTCCAGACTTGAATGGTTGCTCATCTGTGACCCCATGTGGCCCTAGCAGCTGGTGTTCTGGCAGCTGGATGAGAGACGGAGCCTTGCAGGAGGGGTCATTGGCAGGAGCTGTACCTGTGGAGGGGACAGCCACTATCATAACTGCCGTTATCAGGAAGAGGTGAGAGGAGCACATTCCATGACCCTGCTCCCTTCGTGCCCTGCAAGCTCCCACTGACACTTCCTATTGGCCAAACCCAACAGAGGCCAGAGTGCAGAGGAGCCCAGGTGATGCACATGGCGGGGCTCTGCCGCCCAGGACAGAGAAAATAGGAGAGATTACTTTCAGTAGGTCCGGGCACATGGAACATATACTCCAGAGACCCTAAATCGCGACTTGGTGGTTCTTTTTTCAAAGTGTCAAGTTTTAGCTGCCATTTATTTGATTCTTTATTCATTTAAATGGCCTTTATTTCTATCTCTGTTCACAAATGCTCTCTGGTAATTGGCCTTCATTTCTATCCCTGTTCACAAATGCTCTCTGGTAATCAGTCCTCTGATAGAGTTCATTTTGTAAATCAGCCGGTTGAAAAGCATTGTGTCTTTAGGCCTGTGTTTTTAAATTTTAACAAATAATATTGGGTGGCTTCTCTGTGCATGCCCTCCCAAGGGTTCTGCATGGTATATAATAGGACAAGTGGTTCTATCTGTGGTTGAGACGGGGACACAATTGACATTTAGATTTTCACGTGGTTTCCCCAGAGAATGTCATGCTGTCAGGAGCAGTGCAGCTGCCAAACTGAAAGGCAGGGAATCTACAAAAGTGCACAATCTGTAAACGTGCATTTGGAGAAGCTGTATGGCAAGGACCGTGTGAAGTGAGGAAAACCAAGGGACATGTCATAAAGTCTTGGTGAAGAATAGGGTTGAAGGGTAAACCTCGGGTCCTCTGGTCCATTCCCCACTCCTCACAGGAGACTGTGTCTGCCTCGAGGTGCTACAATTTCAGAGCCTGTGCAAGAAGTATGTGGGGGAGTTCATGGCATCCACATATGTGAGTCACTAGCCAGTGAAAACAGGAGGGAAAAGGCAGATACTTTCTATTCAATCTTTAGTGCTCATGATGCAGTGGCTGCTTTGATCAGATTTAATGCCACTCTAGTCAGGGGAGTAAGTGATGGCTTGTGAGGTACCATCTTGGTGGTTCTAGGACAGATGTCCCTGGTCCCAAACACCTTCAACGTACAACTCTCCCCATCTACTCTCACCCCTAATTATCCCTCTCTTCTACCTCTACAAACTCCCATATTATTACCTTTTCCTTTCAGGTGTGGTAAAGGCTGCTGTTCCTGCAGGTCCGTGGGTGCCTCAACCTCCTTCCCTAACCCTGTCCACATCTCTACAAATAGCCCTACACTGAAAGAAGTCTTCTAAGATTAATTTTTCAACCACCCTCCTTTTTTAATTGCTAAAATAGTCAAAAATCATACAGTTATTGCAAATTAAAGTTAGATTTTCAGTCTCAGGACTCCCAGTCTAGGCAGTGCCCCACACAGCCCTCGTGGAAAGAGGCCTGGGGCAGGGGTTACAGTAGCAAGAGGAAAGGCCATGGCGCATCCACAGAGAAAGGGTGGAAGTCAGGAAGAGGGAGGCATGGTCTGTGCACTTGCATTGGCCTCAACTGCACTGTGTTTGAGGCTACACGCCATAGGTGTGGAGGGATGCGGTCCTCTGACTGAACAGCACATCTCACGCCTCCTCCCACAAGGGTCAACTCAAATTCCACCTTCTGTCTGAAGTTGTCCTGGAACTGCACCCCACAATCAAAATTAAATTCCCATAGAATTTGTTGCTTGTAGTATTGTGAAGTCGAAGTGAGATGATGCATATTGAAATCCTTTGTAGAAAGTCATACATTTACAATAATATTAATGAGAACCATCAAGTAAAAATGAGAATCCTTGCCTCCTACATATGATATCTGTTTTGACAGGAAAGGAAGTGTGAGAAGGATGCTACTGTCTTAACCAGTCATTAATATATCTCAGCTTTCTTCATAGGGCTCAAATGAAAGGGCTCAATGAAGAATGAATTAAAAAACTTAAATTGGCTTAGATTGTCATCAGAATTTTGGCTTCAATGCCTGTTTTCATCTGGGTTTATGCATCTGGACCACTGTCTGCAGCAGCCAATTTTCCTGTGTATAACTAACTACTGATGAGGTGGTCCCCATGGACTCTGAGAGGGCCTAGATCACCCACAGGGACACGGTCTTCCTGGCTATGGATTCCCAGAACATAACTGGAACTCTTGTTGAATGGATTTCATCATTTCCCGTAGATTTTCTACAACCTTCCAATAAAACAGCTCCCACACACACACACAAAAATGAGGATTTACTAAATCATAGTTTTCAGAGGAAACACTTGACTCAGAACTGCTAGTCAGCTCTAAGAGAGAAGGAAAACAGGACATCTTTCCCAGAGCTATACTTAATATAAAGCAGCTGGGGAATACTTTGAAACTCAGCTTCACTGAGAGTGTGTGGCTTCCAAAGCCGGATAGAGATGCCAGGATCTCTCAAACTCATAAAACCCTAGCAGCCACCAGCAATAAAGCATCCACATTCCCTCTGAGCTGCGGATACTGAAACAACTTGAAGAAACAGGCTGAGTAGTGAATGAAGAATGAAGCTCCAGGTTCAGTGAAGTGCCATTTCTCCTTTGGATCCTCAAGAAAAACTAGAGGATGGAGAGGCAGCCAGCTCGTTATCCCCAATTTGCCCCTGAGGAAATTCTGCCAGTTGGTATTCACTGAGCAGTGAGTAGAAGCAGAACCACCTGCGAGGTGCTCTCAGAAAACAGAAACGTGGAAGACAAATGTCTTTTCCTCTAGTAACTGCCACTATCAACACAAACACCCCAGTGCTGTTCTACAGAGAGAACTCTGTCAGAGAGTTCCTAGACAGAAGGCTGGAGTTAGTTACCAGCGGCAGGTTAAGGTGGGCACCATGTACGCACAGCTGCTACAAGCAAATGGAGAAGCAGACACACTCACGTGACCCATATGGACAACCGTGTTTTTATTTCATATACATAAATCTTCAGCAGCGTCAGCATGTTTGGAAGAAACCTGATAGGTACAGCAAGATACTTCTGACTTAGAAGAGACAAAAGGAGTAATTTACTTTTGTTTAAAAGACCACCAAAATATAACACTGATTCTGACTTGAATAGGAAGTGGAAGTTTCGCTCGGAGGTGAAATTTTTAGGGGATTCAATCTTGCTTTAACCCGTGTAGCTGGTACTTTCAAATGCTGCCTAAGAGTTCTCTGAAGTTGGGCAACAAGCACTAGTCATTGGAATAAAGGCCTTAGGTTGTAAGTTAAGAAAATATTTGCCTTTGGAACAACAAAGATCAAGTGAATTTTACAGGCTATTAGGGGAAGCCTATCAGAGACCATTTGGCCATTTGCCTGTCAAGCATATGGTAACCTTTTGTCATTTTTAGAAGGGCCGGGTCAAGAACCTCAGTAGTCCACCCACCAGCCGGGACTAATTCTTCCCAGGAGCTTGACACCAGCAGGATATGTCTGACCTCGGGGCCTGAACTGACATCACCGGATCTCAAGATGCACTTCATAAAGCGCTTATCCTGCAGGCTTTCAAGTCAGGAAACACTGTTGTCAACTATATCCCTTGTGTGCCACCTCTAGTTTTTCATTGGCGATGCAACTGTGAAAGGGCTATTTGAACTCTGACTGCATCTCTCCTCAGCTTGCATCATGGATGAGTGCCCTCAGGTACACGTGTCTGCTGTTGCACCTGGTGTAAGTGCCACCACGACTCTGTTTAGGAGTCTGTCTTCTCACTGGGAATTCCAGTTCTTTAGGGGAATGTGTGTTTAACCTTCATTGAGGTGAAGTATTCTCAACACCAGACTTATCACATTGCAAAATAAAATATTTAGGGAAGTCAGGATGAACAAGAGGGAGGGAAGGAAAGGAGGAAAGGAAAAATTTACAGAACTATGAGTAATAACAATTGTCACCATTTATTGAATCCTTGCTATACAACAGGAATTATCTTCTTTTAAATAAATATTCCCTTACGAAAGTCTCTGAGAAACTCAGATATTTTAATTTCTGTCTTACAGTAGAGAAAACTGAGCTCAAAAGGGTTAAACTCCTCAACTCCTAGAAATGAAAAGTGGTAAAAATCCACATCAGAAGTCAGTTTTGACTAACTCCAAATTCTGTGTTCTTATCTACAAAGCCCAGAAAACACCAGAGCCTAGAGAATTTGACAGTCTTACCTCATCCCATAACTAGTGGGTAGGGAAGTAGTGGAAGACTCTGGTTCCAGCACTTGGAAGCTCTTTGAAGGCAAGTGACAGAAACTGTTTCTAGGTGTTTTTGCCATAAGCATCTTTGCTGTAGGTATCTCTGCCAAAAACATTGTTGCTGCACAACCAAGTAACCATAAGGGAGTTTTGCTATAAAAAAGATAAAAATCACAACACATAAAAAGAGAGATATTAGAAAGGACATAATGGAGCATGAAACAATAAATTTAAGAAGATTTTATTGTGAAATACAAAATATTTGAATACATTTAAAATGTGCATAGATTCATGGGAATTAAATAACTGATTTTATTTTGGATTGTAACTGATTTTATTTGGTTTTTGAATAACTGATTTTATTTGGATTGGAGTACCTTGACTTCGTTCTGTGGGAAATGTGTACTGAACTCCGCACCCTCAAAGAGGCCCCTTGGCCTCTCCTTATCCTCCCAGTGGAGTGTGTTCCTAAGTAAGAAACCGACTCTTGGGGCAAATCATAGTCATCAGGAAGAAATGCTGATTATTTTAAGACCACCACCATGTCTACTCATCACTGTATAGACCATTATGAGAGTTAGCTAGCTAAGCTTTTAATATCATATAATACAATACAATGCAACATAATACAGCATAATTGCGAGAACTTCATCAATGGAGAAACTAAACTAACAACTAGCTTTAGTACAGTAAGTCTGCTGAAGACAGTGAGTTGTTAGTGCAGAAATGAAGCCATACAAGCAAATAAACCAACAGAAAAAACTGTCAACCAGTTATTTTATCTTATTTACAGTGGTTGATTGATTTGTCAATGGAGAGGTGAAGCCAAACAAGCAAAAAGAATGTCAACCAATTATTTTATATTTTTAAAGGCAAAATTGCCTTACAGTCCATTAGTTACACTGTGAAAATGCAGCAAAAATACTTGCAACAAAGATGCTACAGTGAAAATACTGCATGCAGACAGAAACCATATCAAACTCAGATAAACAAAATTTTGTTCTTTAAATGTTTCACAGATCGCCAGAGAAAGACTGTGTTCTGGGCCTCGGGAACCATGGGAATCTGCAGACTAAAACTAAGGCTGAGAAAGTCCCTGGGAGCATTCATCTCTCTTCTTGGTTCCTCTGCACATCTGCTTCATATCCCTGCTTCTCAGTCCAATGCTGGAAAAATGGCCGTCTCACAGTCCCTGAGCATAATGACGCAGACAGACACACACACAGCCTTGGCTGACTCCCAATCCAGATTTCTGTGAAGGGGCATTTGATTGGTCTGGGCAGGTCTAGACGTCCACCCTGGTCCAAACACTAAAGGCAGAGAGGTGAAAGCATGAACTACTAAGACGTGGCAGGGACTCACTCAAACCTCTTACCACTCCACATTGCTTTTCAACCCTGTATTAAAGGATAATTAAAGTAATTTTATGTTTTCTACTCTATTGACCAATTTTGTGTTTAGGACTTTTGCTTCTAATGAAGAAAAGGTGATTAATTTTTAGTATTCTATTGAAAATAGAATA
>PVJI01029265.1:0-15505 GCA_004026765.1 Micronycteris hirsuta
GAAAGCAGAACATAACCTGAGACATTGAAATAAAGAACAGTCTAACAATAGCCAGGGGGGAGGGGGAGGGGACAAAGGGGAGAAGGGTTTTCAGGAATCACTATGGAGGGCACGTGGACAGAACCAAGGGGGAAGAGGGAGGCTGGGGCGGGTGATGGGGTTGGAGGGGGAGGGAGGAGGGGAAGGGGGAGGATGCAAATAACTGTAATTGAACAACAATAAAGTAATTATTAAAAGAAAAGTTCAATTTATTGGTCATAATAATTAATTTTAATGCATGTGGATTATCACATTATTATTCTACTAACATGGATTGAGTGCTTACTCTCAAGAGATACCTGAATTTGTCTGTATAATCCTTTAATTGCTCTATGAAGTAGTGTTTTCACTTTATAATGTTTCCTCATATTAATATAAATAAAACATATTTAGTGTTTTAGAAAGTGAGGAAATGAGGAACAGAGAATTCATAGCTATAGAGTAATAATGGAAACTATTTTAAGGAATTGTTCTACATGGTTTTGGATTATCAGAGAATGCATTTTCCGTTAGAACAAACCAGTCTCCTAATTCAGCAACAAAAGGAATGAATTGAAATTTTGAAATCTGCACCAATCACAGGATGATCACTGAAGGCCTGCAGAATTTTCAGATTAATTAAGTGATTAATTTAATAATTTTTGGGGTACATCCTATGTGGTAGAAAATATTCAAGACACCGTGTTTACCCAGAAAAATGCGATGGACAAAGGCCTTGTCCTTAAATCGCATGAGCTTTAGAGAAGGGCCTAAGTAACGTCCACCTGGACTGCCGGCTCCCTAAAAGAGAGCCATAGCCATCGATTATTCTAATAAAAAAGGGGGTCAGGTCAAATAATTTTACTTCCACCTCCTGAGAGACAGAGGATCGTTTTATTTTTAAAACAGGGTCTTTGTTCACATATTTTCTCTTAACTTCTCCAACACTCTTCCTGTGTTTTGTGATTGGTCAGTTCTAAAACTCAGCCATTTAATGTGAAAGTTGTAATTTAGTGTAAATTACAATGCAATAAGTTTCAGGGGACATCTGAAATATAGAGCAAATTAGAGACCCAAGTTTAGTCATACATCTGCCTTATTTTACATGTCAGTCTGTCTTCATTTCTAAACTGTTTCCTACTCAGGCTGATTTCCCTTGAAGCCAGGAGTCTTTCATGTTTGGAGGCAGGAGAAACCTCAACAGGCACTTGAACTTAAAACTTGTGAGGCCAGGGATGTCATTCCATAATGTGTCAGAAGACCCAGTTTCTGTCACTTTTGAACTAGATTAGCTGGGGAAGCATTTGATTTAATTGAATATTAGTTTCTTCATCTATTAGAATGGGAAAAATAATGAATATATTGAAGGTTAAATGGGACATAAAATGAAATACTTGGACAAGTAAAAGCAGTGTACCAATATAAAGCAACATAATAGGGTAAAAAGAATAGGGGTTTTGACATCAGGCAGGTAAAGCTCAATGGTTTAGTGTAAAGCCTACTAATTGGACTGCTTAGTCCGTGCCTTAGCTAACCACTTTTCCTGTGGTGCAATTCTGGGTTATTTACATGATCTCTTTAACACTCTTTTCTCATCCCTAAACTGCTAAATTAGTTACATCAGCATTGAGGTGTTTTCATAATTTTTACCTGAGAAAAATAAATGCCCTTAGTATAATATTCTAAAATGAGCCTGTATTTTATTACATATTTAGTAGATACCAGATAGTATCCTTTATGTTTTATAAATACTATCTTGTTTTATCTTTAGTGTAATCAAGATGATAGGTACTATTTTCTGCATATTATACATGAGGAAACCAAAACAGAATGAGTTAAATTGTCCAGATTCATAAAAATAATAAATATTGGAACAAAAACTTAGACCCCCCTAAATTTATGAGTCTAGAGTTCATGCTTATAACATTCTGCTTTATTGCCATAATGCTAAGGGGAAGGGATAATAAGGAGGAAAACTTAGTGCCCCAAATTCATTTTACTACTTGTATGATCTTAGGTAACTTGAAACACTCTGAGTCCATGGAGAAGTATAGCATATAGTTTGTATATACATATATAGAAGCCTAATTGTATCATAATTATTAATTATTCAAGGACTATTAATTATTCTGTTCCAAAGAATTATTTTTTAATTGTCATAACTAAGGAAATAGATGTCATCTGGACAGAATTTTTCTCATAGATCTCACAATGTGCTGGTCCCAGCATTTATCCTGATTCGGCAGCTTTCCCATTATTACCAAATTTTTGTCAGGATACATGTTCCCTGAATGTCGCCTCTGATGTTCGGTGATGCTCTCTGTTTACAGAGGCTTCCACGTCTGTGTTACTTCTGTGGAGCGCTGTGGAGTGCTGCAGTCACAGGAAACGTTTTTAAGCACTGCTGGGGAAAAAAATCAAACCAACAAAGAACCCTAAAAGTTCTTAGATGTAGAGGTAAAGTCATTTCTCTCATTTGTTCTATGTAAAGGCTCCCCCTGTGTTAACAGACTGGAAGCTCTTGTCCTGCTACCCCCCCAGCAAAGATATTTCTGCTGGATACCAGTCTTTCGTTTCAACACCAATGTAGCGTGGTTTTTAAATCCCTCAGTATTTTGTAAAACATATTTTATTAAAATTTTGATGGATGATTCTCAATATTGAGGAAGTTATGGGGGAATTAAGTTGTTCACCTACAGCTGGTATGGTACTCTCCAATCATCTGACAACAATGAAACTGTCTAAAAAATAACAGTAGAACTGATAAAGATTAATTAGCATCTCCCATAGTATGAGACACAAAGTGTTTTAAATACTATTTTCAGGGTTTTGTGTATTTTTCCCCCTGATAATAAAAGTAAACAAAAAACATACATATTATATAGAATTTGAAAAGTACAAATACGTGAAGAGAAAAATCACCCATATTCTACCCAGGAGCAACCACTGTAGTTCCCTGATAAATACACAGTTAAAAACTTTAAAGATGTGTTCCTTCATTAATTGTTTTCTCTTTTTAACACTTACATGGAACTAGGAAGACATTATTGTGCAACACACACTGTTCACCTTTGGATTCACGTTAACAACCCAGAGAGCTCTTTGCGGGACCCTGTTGGGTCCGGCTTACTGTGGTTGAGTTGCTGTCCAGCTTCTAAAGGACTCCCTGAGGCGTCTGTCTTCTGTGATTCATGACCCTGTGTAATACCTCCCTATGTATTATGACACCTACTGACTCACTTCTGATTAATAAAACCCAGCAAAGTTAAGGGATGTCACTTTTGAAGTCTTGACAGCGTGAAGGTAGAGAGTATTTCAGAACGGGGTCAGCACAAAGAAAGCAGAACAGACAGGGGAAAGGATATTAAAAATATTGTCAGAAATGAAATCGAGGACTTTGAAGCTAACTTTGTACTTGGTTTAAGCCTTTTTTTTTGGCAACATTTTCTATTATCTGCAACCAGAGTTCTAAATGATATACTAGTGAGAGGTTTTAAACCCATAAACTAAATACCACATCCAAATATGTCACCATTAATCAATGAGAGAGTATTCATTCCATGACTATAATTTGCACCACATATATTTAAATCTCCAACTGGCTAAACTATTATTTGTTTTAGAAAAATAGGCCTAACCAATTGAAATATTACCCATTCAATGTTTACATGCCATTTAAGTTAAAGAAATTCTCTTAAAACATGATTTTTAATAGTATATTTTTCAAAATAGTCTCTCTTAAAGTAATTAAATATTCACTACTTAGTAATTATCATATAATATGGTCACATAAAACTTCGGCTGGGTTAGGCTTGATCTCTTCTTTGGGTGTTCAGGGGGAAATTATGAAAGGACGCTGGCAGTCCTTTGTTCACTTTGAAATCAGCCTGTTATAGTAACACTGTCTACACTCTAAAATATCATAAAAGACTTAGAAAAGGCCTTTCCTGAGAAAACAAGACATTTATCAAAGGTAGGTTTGAATTGCTTTAGGTCGTGTTTAATACAACTAAAATTGTTAGCTCCTGGCTATTTTAATATAATTTAAAAGTGACCATAAAATTTTTTTCTCTGGAGCTAACTCTTTGAAAGCTAGTAGCTTTTTAAATTAATATGAATAATACATGAAATATAGATGGAGATTTTTCTGGGCTCACTATATTGTATCATTATCAAGATATGGCAAATAACTGTCAAAGAAAAACATTAAAAACTAAAACAGGATAGCATTTATTATGCATTCATGTCATTGCCACACATCAATTTTTTCTATTAACTTTCATAGTATATGACTACTGAAAAATCATTGCAAATCTTGATTGTAAAATACATACCATACTTTAAAAACTGAGCAAAAACCTTTGCTATTCAGCCTGACTTAGTAATAGAATGCTCAATAGTTACAAGTGGAGTTCTCACACATAATGTGCTGTCTAACAATTAAAATAATTACTATAACATGCTTTAAAACGTAAACTATTTTGAGCACAAATAAACCTTGATTGGATATATCTTAGAAGACATTTTGAACAGTTTATTTTCTTTATTCTATCAATATTTATGAAATATACAAAATTTAGATGAAATTAATTCTAGGTTTTTAAACGTTTTTGTAAAAATGACTTACTATAATTGAGTTTACATTAATAATATCTGGATGCCCTGGCTGGTGTAGTTCAGTGGATTGAGTGCGGGCTGGGAACCAATGGGTCCCGGTTTGATTCCCAATCGGGGCACATGCCTGGGTTGTGGGCCAGAACCCCAGTGAGGGCCATGTGAGAGGCAGTCATACATTGCTGTTTCTCTCCCTCTCTTTCTCCCTCCCTACTCCTCTCTCTAAAAAAAAAATAAATATCTGGAAAAAACTCATGGAGTTTAAAAAATTCTATCTTCAAAAGCCTGCATAATCTCCAGAACAGTGGTTTGATATAGATAAACATCCTGAGGAGTCTCAGAACTGCTTGGTAAAAAGAGTTCCTCTAGTCAGGTGTGGAATAATGATTCCAGCCATGTGTGAAGATTATAAAGGGGTAATCTTCTGATGCGTGAAGATACTAGGGACGCTAGGGTTTCCTGGGTTACATATTAAGCATAAATGATCAAGTTAGTTGAAATTTATCATAAACCAAGAAACTCTACCATCCATGAATCACAGAAAACATATATTTATCTACTTATGCATGCATTGGTCATACTATTTCTGCAAAGAAAGTTAAACTACACACGTATTTGTATATGTGTGCACAAGGTCTGTCCAGAAAATGTCCAGCCATTGTTAATGTATGAGAATGGTTTGCACAACATTGATGTAACTTGACAACCAAGGAGAGGGGGCTGGAATGAGCATGTGTGAACAATGATGACTTCACTGTGCTAGTCAGTGGGGGACAGTAGAAGTTGAGTGAGCATGTCTACTGTGTGGCCATTGCATTCAAAATGATTAAGTGAGTAGAGCAAAAAATGTACATTGAATTTTGTATTAAGCTTGGACATTCCTCCACAGAAACTATTCAGATGATTCTGAAGGCCACAGCTATTGGCAACTGGTGATTGGCAGCTTCATCACAAAAAATGTGCCTGCTCATGCATTGCATCTCATGCAGAGTTTTTTGCAAAATGCTAAATCACCCAGGTAACTCAGCCCCTCTACAGCCCAGATTTGGTGCCCTGTGACTTCTGGCTTTTCCCAAAACTAAAAATCACCTTTGAAAAGAAAGAGATTTCAGACCATTGAGATTTAGGAAAATATGACAAGGTAGCTGATGGCAATTGGGAGAACTGTGTGAAGTCCCAAGGTGACTACTTTGAAGGGGACTGAGGAATCATTGTCCTATGTACAATGTTTCTTGTGTCTTATCTTCTTCAATAAATGTCTCTATTTTTCATGTTACTTGGCTGGATGCCTTCTAGACAGACCTTGTATATATGCACACATGTATACACACATACAAACTTACACATATACTTTGATTAATGGGCCTAGAAAAAACTTCAGGTCACTTTTTTTTAACTAAAATTATTTTTAAGGGTAAGAATTATAAGTAGTTTTTACTTGTTCTCCTATAATTCTAATTTCCAGAGATACCATTTTCAAGAGGTAATAACATTAAGTTCATATGAGCCTAGAGGGTTTCACTGGATAATTCTATTAAACTTACAATTTTCAGATAATGCCAATCTCATTTAACTTCTTAGAGATAATAGAAAAAAGAAAAAAACTTTCAAAAACAACAACAATAATAAAGTCAAAATTTCTGCATAATGGGGAAACCTAAACAAATAACCTTACACTAAAAGTCTATTTTCATAATTTTATTTTTCCTTGATAACTCACATTTGTCTAACAACAAAAGTAAATTACAAGACATACTAAGGCATAAAACACAGCTTTTCTTACAAAGCAAAGATTTTAGAATTATCAGACCACGAATCTAAAGTTACTATGATTATATGAGGTCTGTCCAGGAAAAGTGTGGTCAGTGTTAATATAATGGGAACAGTTTGCACAACATCGATGTAACATGGCAGCCAAGGAGAGTGGACTGGAATGCACATGTGTGAACAACACTGTACTAGTCAGTCAGGGAGGTAGACACCTTTGAATGAACATGTGTACTGTGTGGCCATCATATTCAAAATAACTGAGTGGGTAGAGCAAAAACTGTGCATCAAATTTTGCTTTAAGCTTGAACATTCCTCAGCAGAAACTATTCAGATGATTCTTAAGGCCACAGCTATGGGCAACTGGGGACTGGCAACTTCATCACAACAATGTGCCTATTCATGCACCATGTTTCATGCAGAGGTTTTTAGCGAAACATTAAATCACCCACATGACTCAGACCCTGCTACAACTCAGATTTGGTGACTTGCAACTTCTGCTTTTCCTAAAACTAAAATCACCTTTGAAAGAGAAGAGATTTCAGCCCTGGCATGTGTGGCTCAGGGGATTGAGCACTGGTCTGCAAACCAAATGGTCTCTGGTTTGAGTCCTAGTCAGGGCACATGCCTGGGTTGCAGGCCAGGTCCCCAGTAGGGGGCACACAGTAAACAACCACACACTGATGTTTCTCTCCCTTGCTTTCTCCCTCCTTCCCCCTTTCTCTGAAAATAAATAAATAAAACTATTTAAAAGAATGAAAGGGAAGAGATTTCAGACCATCAATGAGATTCAGGAAAACACGACGGGGCAGCTGATGGTGATTGAGAGAACTGTGTGAGGTCCCAACGTGCCTACTTTAGAGGGGACTGAGGTGTCATTGTCTTAGGTACAATGTTTCTTATATCTTGTATCTTCTTCAATAAAGGTCTCCATTTTTCATATTGCATGACTGGGTACCTTCTGGACAGACCTTGTTGTATACCAATTGCTCTAATGGAAATAATGGATAAAATGCAAGAACAGAAGGTTAATATAACCTGAGAGATGAAAACTCTAAGAAAGAATCAAAAGGACATGCTATACATAAGGAAAGAAACAGAAATGTAGACTAGACATGGCTGAGGAAAGAATCAGTGAACCTACACCAAATCACATCATAATTAAAATGAAAAAGATTAAAGACTAAGAGTGAATCTTTAAAGCAGCAAGAGAAAAAAAGTTAGTTACCTACAAGGGAGCTTCCATGAGATTGTCAGCTGACTCCTCAACTGAAACTTTGCCAGCCAGAAGGGATTGACAAGAAATATCAAAGTGATGAAAAGCGAGGACCTATAGCCAAGATTACTACTCTACCCAGCAAAGTTATCATTTAGAATCAAAGGGCAGATAAAGATCTTCCCAGATAAGAAAAAACTAAATAAGTTCATCACCATCAAACCAGTATTATATGAAATATTAAAGGGTCTTTTTTAAGAAGAAGAAAAAATAATAAAAAAATTAACAACAAAATTGCAATGATTACATTTCAGTCAACAACTGAATCTAAAAAACAAAATAAAGGAACAAGCAAAACAGAAGCAGACTCATAATTACAAAGAATAGATAACAGAGAAAATTTGGCACTTGCCAGATGGGAAGGATGTTGGGGAATGGGTGAAAAAGATGGAGGAATTAAGAAGTACAAATTTGTAGTTACAGAAGTCATAAGGATTCTAAGTACAACATAGGGAATATAAATAATATCTAATTACTATGTATCGTATCATAAGGGTACAAGATTTATTGGGATGATCATTTAGTAAATTATGTAATATCTAATCACTGGGATGTACACTTGAAGCTAATATAATAATGTATGTCAACTGTAATTAAAAATAAAAAAAAACTGGTAAAAGTAAAAAAAAAGAAACTGCCTAAATTGAAAAACAAAGAGATAAAAATAAAATAAAGAACAGAATATGAAAAACTAGTATGAGAATTATGAAAGGCATATTCTGCATGTAATAGAATATCAAAAATAGAAGAAAAAATAAACAGAGGGAATATTTGAATTAAGAGTGAGATATTACCAAAATTAATGATAGGCACAACATCAAAATTCCAGGGAGCAAAAAGAATACCAAGGAGGTTAAAACTAAAAACAAATCGCCCTGGCTGGTGTAGCTCAGTGGATTGAGCATGGGTTGGGAACCAGAGGGTCCCGGTTCGATTCCCAGTCAGGGCACATGCCTGGGTTGCGGGCCAGGTCCCCAGTGAGGGCCATGTGAGAGGCAACCATACATTGCTGTTTCTCTCCCTCTCTGTCTCCCTCCCTTCCCCTCTCTCTAAAAATAAAAAATAAATTAAAAAAAAATCTTAAAAAAAAAACTAAAAACAAATCTACACCAAGGCTTATCATATTCAAGCTACAGAAAAGCAAAGACAAAATTAATATTTTGAAAGGAGCCAGAAGGAAAAAATAACACCTTACTTAGAGAAGAGCAAGTATAAGAATTACATCAGACTTCTCTTCAGAAACCATGGAAGCAAGAAGAGAATGGAATAAAGTATTTGAAATGTTAACAACAGTAACAAAAATCCTAAGTGCCTAAAATCCTGTATACAGTAAAATCATTCCTCAAAAGTATAGACAAAATAAAAAACTTTTAGACAAACCAAGATTAAAGGAATACATTGCTGAGAGACCTGCCTTGCAAGAAAGGTTACAGTAAATTCTTCAGAAAGAAGTAAAAAGATGTAGTTCAGAAACTACATACACACACAGAAACACACATATATGAAAGAGAAAAGTGTTAGAGAAGAAATAAATCAAGGTAAAATAAAATATTTTATTTTTCTTATTCTTAATTTAACAGATAACAGTTTGTTCAAAATAATAATAGCAACAATATGTTGGTTTATTATAGCTTATGGAGACCTGAAATGATGACAGAAACATTATAAAGGATGGGAGGGGAAAGTCGGAATACTTTAAGTTACCCACAGTACTCACTAAGCAGTATGTTATTTGTGGACTTTGATTTGCTGTAAATATATAGTATAACTCTCAGGCAATCCATAAACATTTTAAAGTTATATAATTGATAAGTTAATAGGGGAAAATTGAATTATATCAAATGTTTAGTTAAATCAGAAAAAGCATAAAAGTGGAAGAGAAAAATAAAGAACAAAAAATGTATAGAAAGCAGTTACAAATATGGTCAATGTTCTTTTAAGTATATCAACAGTTGCTTTAAATGTGAGTAGTCTCAGTATACTAATTAAAAAAGACTATCAGAATGAATATAAACTGAAGGCACACTGTATGTTACCTATAAGAAATTCCCTTTCAATATAAAGACACAGATATACCATGCTAATTATATTTAAAAATGATACTTAGACACTAAATATCAGCTCTCAATTTCAAAATAGACTATAATTCTAAACAGTGCACTTTGTTGAAATCGGCATTCTCATACATTGCTGATAGAAGTGCAAAAGGTGGAAACTCCTGTGTAAGACATTTTAAAATAAAATTACATATGCATTTCCCTTTTGACCCTGTATCCTATTTTTAGGAATTTATCAATGCATACAAATCAATGTATCTATAAGTATACATAATCAATACATACAAAACAATGTATCTATAAGTATAATCATTATAGTATTATCTTTCACAGCAAAATATTGAAACAACCTAAATGCCCATCTAGTGGAGACTGGTTGATTAAAGTATAAAACACCCATCCAATAGATTACAATCAGCAAAAAGAAAATGTGGAATATCTCTATAAATGCATCTATAAAAATTTTATAATAAGTTGCTAAATAAAAAGTTGTAATAGAGTATATACGCATAGTATATCATCTATATAAAAATGTGTTATGCAATTATAAATACAGCTGGTCCTTTCTATCCATAGGTTCTGCCTCCAAAGATTCAATCAACTGCAGATCAAAAATTAAAAAAAATATTTTTTGTTTTCAAGTACTATTTAGTTAGGTCTATGATGATTGTGCCTGTACTGAACATGTACAGACTTTTTTTTCTTGTTATTGTTCCCTACACAATACAACATAACCACTACATACATAGCATTTATATTGTAATAGGTATTACAGGTAATCTAGAAATAGTTTAAAATGTATAGGGGGGATGTGTATACCCTAAGAGGTCCCGGAGTCAATTCTTCATGGACTGGCTATATGTTTTAATACTTTTTTGAAAAAGAAACACAGCAAAGGCAAATCAGAGCAGGATGGAAAGAGATGCTAAAGAGATTAGAGAGGGTATAGTACCCAGAGAAAGGGCCAGGAATGAGACATCTGTAAGTATACATTTCCAAGTTTGAGTTTTGAAACATGTACACGTATAATGTATTAAGAAATAAAATTTAATGAAAAAAGATAAACTAAATATGAACAAATACAGCTAAATTTATGCAAATTGCTAACTTCAAAGTTTAGAAAAAACAAAATTAACCATTAATTCAAGTATATTGTGAATCCTGCTCTCTGACACCTTTCCTGGCTTGCTGACTGCCACCTTTCACTGTGTTCTCACATGAAGGAGAGAGAAAGCTGTTCTCTGGTCTCTTTATTTATTTATTTATTTGTTTATTTATTTTATTTTTATTTTTATTTTTAGAGAGAGAGGGGAAGGGAGGAAGAGAGGGAGAGAAACAGCAATGTATGGTTGCCTCTCACATGGCCCTCACGGGGATCTGACCCACAACCCAGGCATGTGCCCCGACTGGGAATCGAACCGGGACTGCTTGGTTCCCAGCCCGCGCTCAATCCACTGAGCTACACCAGCCGGGCTCTGGTCTCTTTTAATAAGGGGACAAATCCTACTATGAGAACTTCACCCTCATGACCTCATCTAAACCAACACCTCACAAAGGCCTCATTTCCGCATGTTGGGAGTTAGGCCTTCAACATGACAATTTTAGAGGGGCAAATAGGCAGTCTATAATACTGTTTCTGTCTCTGTCTTATCCTTTTTATATGTTTTCAAGTTTATTTTCCTTTTGTCTGGAATTCTATTAATTTGTATAGAACTATGTCAAAGGCTGTGAAAGTCATCGCAATGGCTGGAATGGGCCCCTGAAACTCTAACTCAATTCTGAACACACAGGCGTTATTCAGCCTCTTCTGTGACCCCGGTGGGGTTTGGTTATCGAAAGTGAATGTTACACTCATGTAGTCTCCTGGAAGGCTTTAGAAATAAGAAGACAAAGGAATATTCTTGGCTTACTTAGTGAATTTGGAAAATTCTTTGATATTATCTGTTTTTTTACAAGAATATTTATTGTAATATTGTTTGTAAGAGTGAAAATGATACAATATAAATGTCTACTAAGAGACAATGGCAATTTGATGGCATAGTGATGTAATGAATACCATATAAACAGCTATGAAAGCAGTTGAACTAGGGCTACATGGATAAGGCTCAAAAGTATGATGCTGTACAGTAAGAGCATGTCGTCAGAGAAAACGTACAGTTTAAAGTTAAAGGAGAACACGACCATATCTGTTTTTAAAATACGGTAATAGTAATAAGAATCTCTAAAAATTAATTAATAATTGCAGTAAATATTTAGATGACATTTGTGACAATTCTTTGGGTTTTCAAAAAGGTCACCAAAATAATATAGTAACATCATCAAAGTAATAATAATGGTATTATTATCCATGTTAAAGTTTTCCTTTGTTGGGTCATACTTCGTCATCTCAGAGAAAGAGACAGTAACTTGGAGCTTTCCCACCTGGAAATGTATTTGAAACTTCAGGAAGTAGTGTTCAATTGTCTCAGTCACAGTGAGGTATATATCCCTCTCTCCCTCTGTCTCTCTCCCTATCACCTCTGTCTGTCTCTCTGTCTTTATCTCTATCTGTATTTACCAATATAGACTAATCAATAGTCATTTAAGCAGAAACTGTTGTCGCAATCTCTTGCTTGAGCTACCAATTAAAAATGAAAGATATTCCTACACCCAGAATAGTGTGCTATAATATTCTAGGGGGGAGGGAGGGGGAGAGGGAGAAAAACAGAGGGGTGGATGGGGGAGAACAGCATTGTTTCAAGGTTCCTGAATTCTTACTAAAATCAAGAGGAGATAAACTTTTTCTCAAGAATTTTTTTCTTAAGCATATTTTAATCCCAGAAACTCATGTGAACACATAAGGTTTCCTGGTATCATAAAAAAACCAAGTGAGTTTCTGTGAAAAATGACACCCAAAATATTGTAACGTTTGGCATGAGCTCAGGAATTCTCCTCCTTTTGATGTTTAGAGGAGAGCAAAATTAGTTGACAGTTCTAACTGTAGCCTGCCTAAACTCGGGTAGAAAGATTCACATTCCTCTGTGAGAAAACCCTGTGTCGTGCCACAGACAGTTGACACAGAGCAAATCTATGTTTAATTCCTGTCGAAAATATGAAATAAATGCTTTCAAAATATTCTTTATGTTAGCTCATTGTAGTTATTTCTTATAAGAAAACCCAATATTGTTTAAATTTAATAATATTCATCATATAAGAATTTCAGTGCTTCCTTGGTATTTTACAAGTTCACTACAATATAGAATTGATAATATTTATTATTATATTTATAACAATAAAATAAGATATACTGTTTCTGGTACTGTCCAGTAGGACACATATATGATCATTTTTTTTAAAGATTTTATTTCTTTATTTTTATAGAGAGGAGAAGGGAGGGAGAAAGAGCAATGTATGGTTGCCTCTCACATGGCCCTCACTGGGGACCTGGCCTGCAACCCAGGCACATGCCCCGACTGGGAATCCCAGCCCGCGCTCAATCCACTGAGCTACACCAGCCGGGCTATATGATCATTTTTAATGTTATTCTCAGTACATAAGAGATGTACAATTCCTATGTTTTCTTGCTTTACAGATGGTAAAAACAAGGCACAGTTTTACGTCTCTCCATAGTTCACACCTAATAAGTATTAAAGCAGTTATTTAAAGTTAAGAAAATTGCCTCAATTCACACAATTAGTCAATATGAGAGTTAGTCTCTAAGTCTGATTACTTCCACTGTTTTTATTGGCAGGATGATTTCTTTGTTTCATACTCATTTTGTTCCTGACATTCCTTTAGGTAATAATAATAAAGACACTCTCCAGTCCTAATCAACAAACTTGCCTTAATGTTACATAATGAGAGATCATAGATTAACATATTGGATAGCAGGCAAAAATGCAAAATCACTTGGCAACTTCTACAAGGCATGAAATGTTTTAACTCCTCAGTTTTCGCCATTTTGGGGGACTTTTTCCCATTTTTGTGTGTAGAAGCTGTCATTGAAAACATTTACTTTTAGAACAATGAATCAACTTCATCTTTATGTAATAAAAACATTAAGTTTTACTCTGTTAACACCACTGCTTACAAAATCACCAAAGAGACATTTGTGAACAAATTTCTATTTCAAAGCATGTACTTGAGAATTATTACAGGATATTTTATTTTTACAGTTGTAAAAGTAATGCAGCTTTGTAGAAAATTAGGTGAAAAATAAAAACTAGGACAAAAGCTTAAAAACAAATTACTTCACTTCTTCCAGACAAACCAGTTAAAATTTTATTTCTGTATGGTTGTAGAATTTTGTGGGCTGTATATTATTGATTTAATAGTTTCTCTAATATTATGCATAAATACAGTGATTAAACAAATGCTTTCAGGGTAACAAGAAAGAACTGTCTGTCTTTATTGCAATAAAATACCTTCTCTAAATATTTTTTGTTGATGGTGAAGCACTTTCACAATTCTTTATTTATTCACCTATTTCTTATTTATTAAGTATGTAAAATGGAACAAGCTTTATCTTAGGTCTCAGACTACAAAGACAGAGTACAAAGACAGAGTTCAAAAACAAAGAAAAGGCCCAGCTGGTGTAGCTCGGTGGATTGAGCATGGGCTGGGAACCAGAGAGTCCCAGTTCGATTCCCAGTCAGGGCACATGCCTGGGTTGCGGGCCAGGTCCCCAGTGAGGGCCATGTGAGAGGCAACCATACATTGCTCTTTCTCCCTCCCTTCTCCTCTCTCTGAAAATAAATAAATAAAATCCTAAAACAAAAAAAAAAAAAACAAAGAAAAGAAAAAGCAGACATTCAGATCCCTATTACTGAGGCAGAGTTAGACAGTAACAATAAATGGAGAGAGATAATAACAATAAATATAATAAGTGTATGCACAACATAGCTTGTATATTATGAAGGAAAAGGAAGAAATAGAGCAGGATAAGAGATTTTGTGGGGCAGAATTTTAAAACAACCTTTGTGCTTTTATACTCTCTCCATGAGTGTGGAGAAGACCCGTGTATATAATTCTATATCACTCTCATTATATGACATAAATATTTTACAGATGTAATTAAGGTTCCTAATCAGTGGATTGGGAGTTAATAAAAGGAAGATTACTCTGAGTAGGCTTGGCCCAATCTCCTGAGGTCTTTAAAAGATAATGAAACATCAGAGAAATGTTCTCCCTTTGACCTAGAAGATAAAGCCAATACCATGTTGTGAGTGAAGGAGGCCACTTGGTGAGACATTGAAGGCAGTCTTTAGGCGTTGTTAGCAGCCAGTCGTAGTTGACAGCCAATAAGAAACTAGGTTGGGGTTACCCTCCAAACACAAAGAGATAAATTCTACCAATAATTTTGGAAGAGGACTTTGAGCACAAATGAGAACCTCAACCCTGGCCAGCACCTTCACTTACACAAACAGAATACCACAGGTACAATAATATGAACTTGTCTAAGAGTTTAAACTCTATTGGATAAAAAAAAAAAAAAAAAAAAAACATGTGGAGTAATTATTCATAAAACCACATGCAAGTAAGACTTAATCTCTTATGCAGTGTGGCCACCAATTGAGGAACAACAAAAGTGGACAGCATCCAGACTCCAAATACCAAGGACACCTTAATGGAGAAAGCATAGTTGAAACTGGGTTGTGAAGGGCATTGCAGAATTCACCAAGCAAAGGGGATTTAAAAGCATTATGGAAAAGGGTGACACTGTGACTAAGGAAACCCAGTAATCTGGTGGCAACTTCAGATTTAGAGATGAAAGAAACTATGACCATAGGAAGAT